>JAUKPT010004307.1:0-11236 GCA_032273505.1 Nanomia bijuga
TACCATAGTAAAATTCTACTTACTTTATCTTACTTTATATCATTTGAAAAAAAAAATACACATAACAAAAATATTTACAAAAAAAAATAAAAATCCGACCTACCGACCCTACCTGTTAGACCCGATGTTACCGGAACCACATATGTTTTTTTATTTGGCCTTATAGAGCCTGATTTCGGCGCGTTTTTGCGCAGCCTTCAAGTGCAATTTCGTTCTGTAGTTGTTTTAGAGCCTGATTTCGGCCCGTTTTTGCGCAGCCTTCAAGTGCAATTTCGTTCTGTAGTTGTTATAGAGGGTTAGGGTTAGGGTTAGGGTTAGGGACGTTTTTGCGCAGCCTTCAAGTGCAATTTTCTGAAACAAATTTTTGAACTGCTCTAAATGAAGTAATTGATTTGTATCTTATTAGCAGCATTAGTGGACCAAAAACACGAGTGACTGTTTCTTCTCATTTCCTTCTCATCTGCGTGTTATATTTATGTAATAAACTATATATGATTTTTGATTCTAGGCTGCGCCTTCTCTGACTATTATTGTTTTAACGATATTAAACGAGTTGCCAACAATTTCGCAAACATGACTGATATCTCTTTGGATGCTTGTTCACAATACTGCTGTCTTAAAGATACTTGCCTTGGCTTCAGCTATAACAATTACACCAAGACCTGTTTGCTTACAGATGATGAATTCTTCTCAAATAATCTCCCATCAAGTACATGGCCATATGTAGCCGATGAGAACTGGATGGTTTGTCAACAAGGAGGTATTTATTTGTTTTCCGTTTCTCCTTCAGAGCATGGAGATTGTTTGCAATATGAATTGAATGTGTGATGTTAATTTGTATTTGTAGACAATATTTTATGCACCATGTGAATCAGAGTCTGAGAAAGTGAAAAAAGGTTCCTCGATCCTAATTTTTGAATAATTCAAAAAGTTCCTCAAAAAAAGATAAAAATTGTGTTTTTATGTTATTTTTTCGAAGTGTTTGAGGAAAAGGTTCCTCAAAACTTAGAAATATTGGTAAGGTGCCAAGGTTCCTCGTGATCCCGGATCACAGGATCACACTTTTTACAAGGTAATGGCCCTTGAATTTATACCTTTAAGACCTAAAAACTTAAAGAATATTAGATTTTTCAGACCTATCATATTATAGGGTATAGCTTTCCATAAGGCTAATCTTGTTGCAAAATTGTTACTATTTTTATTTCTTAAGATATCACTAAAAAGGTAATACTCTAGGTCATATTTGCAAGAGCTAAGAGTCTAAGAGGTATGATCTTAATTTGAGATAAGAGTGTTGTTACATGTTGTTAAGATTTATGCATGCAATAAAAAGTTAATCATTTTGTAATACAGGCTATTAATCTCACGTATTTCTGCATCTAGTTCGCATGATAAGTATAGTTAAACCATATGCAGGAGGGTCAGCATTTCTTTTTCTTTTCTTTTTTTTCACTCGTCATCATTCCAAATTACCAGAAGACAATACAAATATTTTGAAAAATTTCCTATCATTGCTTTTCAAAACAAAATCGTAAAAATGTATACAGTTAAAGTGAAATCAAAGTAGTCTATGCTATGAAATGCTATGCTATGCTATGCTATGCTATGCTATGCTATGCTATGCTATGCGATGCTATGCTATGCTATGAAATGAGAATAAAAAAGTATGCAGTTGGGTGTTTAGCAATAAGAAAAGTCAAGGTCGGTCGGGTTTCCCTAAAAACTCGTATTTTGTTTTAGCCTAATCTTAACATGACACGTAGAGGTACATGTACCCAAAATTCTTTTGTACCCCAAGACCACCGAAGTGATTTCATGCAAATATTTCCCCTTTTAGAGTAGTATCAAGGTTGAAGTTATGCGTTGCGTTCACTATATATTAGGCAATGGAAAAGAACAAAAAACAGGGACACTTACTAACTTTTAGAAGTTTGTTTAGGACTTAACATTTTTAAGTTATTTCAGAAAATGCTATAAAACTACGATAAATAGCGTACGCGCAGAAAATACTCTTCAACGAAAGCCTATGTATAAATCCTAAAAAACACGATGCAAAGTGTATTCAGACATCTAGGAGACATTGATTTATAATGTTTGCAAAATAGCTAAGTATCGGATGCAGAAAAATCGAGATAATTTGGGATACATCTACAGGTTAAAAGCTACAGTGTGGATTATGTGGTAAATGTTAGAATTAAAACAGCAAATGTAAACTGAGAAATATATTTCAAGTTAAAAAAAACATATTAATGTATAGCAAATATTCATACTCTTTGTTACCTATTCTTTGTTACCGTGCTCATATTTTTTTTTCTTTGTCGAAACGCAAAGGAATGTCATTTAATGTTATTGGTTCCAATGGCCCGATAAATACTTTTTCAATATCGACAATATCTATGTCCGGTGGGTCTTTGTCATCTGGTCACCCATATATGTGTTGATCAACTTGGATCGTATGATAAGGTTTGTTTATGTTTGACTTTTTGTAAATAGAAGACTAGAATATCTGGCTGACGGAATTCGGCAGCCCTGACGGATATAGGCACTTTTACGGTATTTCGGTTTGAACATTTTGAAAATGCACTGCTAGAATGGACAAAAAATTAAGCTAATTAAAGCTACTTAGCCTAATTATGGCCGATTAAGGGCCAATACTTTTTGGGCCAAACGACAATGTTTTTTATTGCCCCGAGAAACAATCGTACTAAGCTTCGTGCTTCTATTCAAAAATGCAGTGTTTCGGCCACCAATCATATTCTCACCACTGCTATTGTATGATGAAAGAAAGAGCTAAAAGAGCTAAATTTGTCGATATGGCAGCCATGACGAATAAGGTTTCCTCAACCCAATGAGAAAATGCATCAGATGAATGCACTCCGGTTCGATTTTCAATCTTTAGCATATCAAACAAAAAAACAGAAAATTACGTACCTTGCGCATATCTTTATGATATTTCGTCTCTAAACAATATCTAAACTTCACTTACAAACTAACAGTACTAACGATTTCACTGTTTCACTAACCTACTAGTCTACTAATTGCTAATTGCTAATTGCTGATAATTAATTGTCTGTAGATTGCAGATTACATGTAAGTTTGCTGTTTGATTGTTGAAAATCTTATCTTGAAGAACCAGATTGGTTGATTTCAAAATTTCATCATTTGATATTTTATTAAAAATAAAACTCATGATAAAATTCTCAAGTTAACCAATAATATTCTTCATGATGTAATCTTCAACCAATGAAATAATAAATTTCCTATATGATTTGTAGACAATCACAAATCGCAAATGTCAGTTGCAATGGACAATAGGTCCTATCACACTAGAGGATTAATCAAATTATATGGATTCATTATATCAAGTTTAATTGCATTTATCTAACGGAACATTTTGGTTGTCACACTAGATTTATTCAATTAAACTTGACAGGGCCTAAATGACAATGTCATCAGCTTTCACAATATTTCAGATTCTTATTTAGGGGGCGACAAGTATTTTACTCATACAGGGAACATGTAAGTTATCAATTGATTCAAAATATCATTTGATTCTAAATGAATAGATTGGAATAGAATATAATTTGCTTCCTAATAAACCCCCTACATTGTAAAACGACAGACATTTTGTTAAATGTCTACTCTTTTGAAATCATAGAGACTGAAAATAGCCTCTATTTTTTACCAATGATAATTGTCGGCCTTCCTCTAAGCTTTTCAAGAATATTTTACCCGTTCTTATACTATTTATGTTTTAGTTCCTGCTGTCTCGCTTTTGAGAATTCATTCAGAATTGAAATTAAATTGCTCGCTGAATTTTCAAATAATTGAAAGATGTAAGACCAGCCGCCAATATTTTTCATTCACTTTTTACCGGTAAAACTTGTGAGGGATATTTAGGTAGCAAGAAAAAGTGTGACCCTTAAGTCACCTTGGTATGTCATATTTCAACACACTCCCATTCATGTAAGTTTTCGTGATATACTTACTAAATGGGCGACTTAGATTGTAAAGCCGAGTGTCATTACAAACGGTACAGTAAAATGCGCCCTACTCGAGTGCAGAATAATGCCGACGGGTCGATCCATGTCATGTGAGAGAAATTGAGTGAAAAATTTGGAGCTGGCACTAGGTGGGACTAGGTGAAACTGAAGCCATTGCATCAAAGTCATTGCATCGATAAGCCATTGCATATCTATAAGAAATTGTCTCGATATGTACAATAAGAACTTGTTAAGGGAATGTTCAAAGGTGACAATGATGGTGATTTTTTTACACAAGGACCAACAGTAGATATGGACGAAAAGGTCTTTACACTAATAGCAGATCTGGAGTGTCTTCGGTGTCTTTATGGAGGCACTTGATTTGTGATAAGAGTAATTTTTGGGAGGCATTTTTTTAGTATCTACGACAAGGAAAATAGGCCCTTAAATAGTTCCTAAAAATTAGGGCAAATATCAATTTTGAAGACACTGTACAAAGATTTGTAACATTTTCGTTATTGTTCCATGTAAATGATTTAAAGAAAATAGAGCATGACATTTTTGTTGGTTAGACATAACTAAAATCGCTTTTTTTGTTGAATTTGAATGTTGCATTTAAATGTTTAGCATCTAGAATATTTTGACTATTTTCTTAATGTGATTTTTTACATAAATGACCTTGTCTCCGCGCGAATAATGCACAGATTTTAAAAATTCGAACCCCGAAATTTAAGTTAGGCTTCCTGCTTCATGAGTTTTTTCAAATTTTATTGTCAAATCATGTAATCTGTTGTCTTTGATTGTCTATAATTCATAGACAATCCGAGAAATGAGTAATGTACTCATAAATATAGAAACAAATGCAGATGGTACATTCCTAGATAAAGCACGCAAAGAGCAATCGCAGGTCTGGTCCATCAAGTGATCCCACGAACACAAGGATCCCCATATAAAATCTAAACCCTGAAAATAACTTAATAGGCTTATCTAAGGAATGAAAGGAAATGTCCAGAAGGAGTATGTAATCATGGTTATAAGGAATAGATATGCAGCAGTGGGAAACCAAAGATTTAGTTGTCTTTTTTCATGTAAAATGTCGCTTTAAAATAAACAGTCTTTAAAAACTCAACTTTATATGAGAGACTATTGTTAGGTCTCGAAACTTATTCCTTTAGGAATTATACAACAGGTATAGCTATATTACTAAAATAGTTATTACGTAACTTCCATAAATTGAGTCGAATCTGATAGAAGATTAATATACAATAGAATCCTCAGTGAGCTGAATTTTCATCACGTATATCATACGGGAGACTTTAGCTGGGATTATGCAACTTAATTCTTTTGATTTTGGCGACTATACAACTGGTATGAATTGTGTAACTATTGCTTAACACTGATTCAAGTCTATTAGGAACCTCGGTGAGCAGATTTTCATCACGTATATTAAAGGAACGCGTACCTTCGACAAGATTCTCACGTTTACTTCTTGACAAATATTCATTTTCGACTGAATGAACCTAAAAGATAATTATTAATTAAGCTTATCAAATTAAAAACCATTTTCTTTTTTGTTCATGTTTTTTTGTACATATTTAACTGAAAAATTCAATTTTTCTATAATTAAAAAGACTAGGCTATTTTTGTAGAAAATCTGCAATAGAGAAAGATCAAGGCACATAGCTGGGAGGAGTTGGAAGGACTGGGAAGATAGATTTCAGAGAAATCGAATTTTGCCTTTTTTCCGAAAGTGATAAAAAATGAACTAAATTAGATCTCAAGTATAATGTCCATCTTAGTGAGTCATAACAAGGCAAATCAAACTATTCTTGTGATGAATTTATATTGAACTTATATTCAACACCTGAATGCTGAAATATAAGGAAAAAAGCACCAAAATATTTACCATTTGATATTTAAGTAAATGCAAAGAACTATCGCATTATCTTTGAGGGTAAGACTTTCTGCAGATACCAAAACCTACTCTTGGGGTTTAGTTAAAGTTGTGGGTTTCCATCTGTTGATGAGAATTGGTTTTTATTATTGTTTTTGTCATTTTTTTCTTCTATTTTTCGAATTATTTTTGTATTAAATATATTGTATTGTTTGTATTGTATCGATCTGTAAATTTCTATTTATTAAACTAATATTTTTCTGCGAAATAGATGAATTTGATTTGATTTGATTTGATTTGAGGGGATTAATGGTTAACGGTTTGTACTTTGATAAAACAGCCATACACAAAGCTCTTTACATGATTATAGAGGGAATGTTTTAATTCCCAACTGGTGGGACCATGACATGGGTCGACCCGTTACCATTGCCTTACGATAGTTATTGTGCCCTCGCTAAGAGTTTAAGTCGGGTGCATTCTGATGAATCGTTTGTAATAACACTTTTCTATATTACCCGCGTTCCCCATCCAGTAAATATCTCAAGAAGGCGATGCTTAACTTACATGGATAGATATGTGTTGAAAGGTGACATACCACTACGCGTTGGTAGAAGTTATTAAAGCGAAGGTTTATGTAATGAAAATGAGAAGAAAGGAGAATTTGTGATAGTAGTAACTTAGGATTTGAGGCAGTACTGAAGTTGCATAATTTTCTTGAAACAATAAGTACCAAAGTTGATATAAATTATGTTTTCATGTAAGACTCGGCATAAATACAGGTAATCATGTATTTAAAGAACCTAGAACACTTGCAATCCCCTCAGGTATTAAAGACAATTTCTTTCTGTCCTAAGGCCTTTTAAAGAAACGATCGATTAACTACTAAAACTTGACAAGTCATTTGCTTGTAGACTAATATATTTATTAGATCAATCTAGAATGTGGAAGCAAAGAATGACTTAATAGTTTTTGACCAAATAATGAAATAAATTGCAAACACGACCAAATTATTTCAAAACAATAACAAACCAATTGGCTTATTGGCTAATATGGTTTATCATCACTAATCTTATAAAAACTTTTAGAGAAGTCATCAGCATACTTAGGAGTCATCTCAAAACTTTGTCTTATCTACATTAATGACTGGTTAAATATTACATCATGAAGATTTTTATTGACTCAAAGAAAAATATTTCACAAAAATTTTCAGTTTTACTTAAAATTCAATTTATGATATTTTTAGAAATAACCCTATCAGATTGTTGATGACGGAACTTTCAACCAATCAATAGGCTGAATTTGACGAACTTTTAGAAAAGCCATCATCATCATCGTCTCATTTGTGCGTACTCAGTTCTATAAGAAACAAGGGCTGCAAGGGCCTAAAAATTAAGAAACTTGTAGGGCTAAATACAACATCTTAAGAAACTTTTTAAGAAACTAACCCTAAGAATATGATAAAAAAAATTAAGTAATAACAATTGGGGAGGCCAAACCCGTCACCACTATCTTAAGAAAGTGTTAAGAAACTTTTAGTCAAATTTGAACTTTTAACCCCATTTTTCGCCAATAGGTGAAAAAATTCAGTGAATTTGTGTGTAGAAATTTAGACAAGATGAGATTAGTCAACAGAAATGACGATGAATCTTTGAATGATGTCAACACAATAGAGAACAGTTTATTTACTTTAGATATCATATCGAAAAATCCCAATAAGTCGCTTATAATCTAATTGTTGACACAAACACTCTCCCACGCAGAGATAAGAACTTGTTTTTTTTAATGTTAGGTGTGAGGAAAGATTAGGATAAGAAAACGTTCGCATATCATGTTAGCAGCTAAGAGGGGAAAAAAAAAAATATATATATATTTCTTTTTTTTTTCGGGGGGGTGTCGACTTATCAGATTGACACACAAGTATCGTGAAACATAAGTGTGAGGCATATGGCCTAGTGGTTTAAGCTTCAGACTCTCAACACTGGATACTGTTCAAGGTTCGGTACCCAGTTGTGAATTTCAATCGCTCTGGTAAACTGAAAGCTGAATAACATCAATCGAGGTCTGATTCTAAGATCGTTAGACTGTACTCCACTGGTTTGACTAACGCCATGTGAGGGGGAATTTGGTAGTTAGTTTGTACGTGACGAAACACTAGATGGAGCTATGGTCCGCTGATATGCTATGCTATGTTAAATATGGTTGCTCCACCATAAGCGGCTACTACCTTATATTACATTACCTCACCTTACCTTATGTTAGCAGCAGAGAGGGGGTAAATAATCTAATCACTTTTGGGAGCCTCCTTTTCACCAGGGTGGTGAAAACCTTTTTCGCCATGCTTACCATTTTGACCGGTAGTTAGACGCAAGTCATACCTTCTAGATTTTCATACCTGTTATTTTCATTCGTGGTAGAAAATTGGGTGCCTGTCAAATCCTGTCAAATAGGTATGGGAAGTTCATATCTGCCAAGTATGAATCCATGCCTACCAAAAATTGGTTTCCGCCACCTTGTTCGTTATTGGTTAAAACGTTTTCTGATGGTAACAGGCCTGTCAGTAAGAAATGTGTACGTGATCGGTTACACGATCGCACAGGGCTTACGCAATCGAGTTGGTATTGGCAAATTTATTTCTAAACCAGTTGTCATCAGTTTATCACAACCAATTTTTATTCTATGTAAGAACCAAGAGGAAAGTAAAAAAATAAATAGAACCATTGACATTAATATTCTAATCTTCTTTTTTAAAGCACTTTTTACGCGAACCACCATTTGAAATTCTGCGCCTTGTGTTATCGGTTTCACGATACATTGACTGGGTAAAATCTAATGTAAACCTTTATCTTTGAGCAGTTTTGAGAGTTCTCTTGCGTGACAATGAAGTGAGAGACAGGGAGATTAAAGTCATATGGATATTGTGCTGGCTCGACCTAAACCAGATGATTAATTGGTTGAATATAACATCATAACGAATCTGATTGGATCATTTAGAAATGTCACAATTTTTAAGGTAAAAATGATGATATCGTTTTGAAGTGAACCTACCAGATTCTCTATGATGTTATATTTAACCAATCAATAGTCAAGTAGACAAAGTTTTATGAGATGATTTATAAATGAGATGAAATTTGTGATAAAGTGTATGCATGCATCAGCTCATTAATGAGATATGTCCTTAATTATCAGTCCGATGGCACTTAAATGAAATTTCTTTGCTTTACAGATGAAAAAAAGTATTTTTGGACGATGCAGTTCTAGTTATGGCTATGAAAAACTATTCTTAAAGAAAAGAAAAGAAACTAAAAGATGTTGTGTTTTGTAAAAAGAAGAATGCGCCCATTTAACACAAAGCGGGCGGTTAACACTTGATAGTCAACAGGTAAACTAAACAAATATTTTGTCATCAATGATAAATCTCTATGCTTATCAGTTCGGATGGTGAACATCCTCTCGACGTCACTTAATGAGATTAAAATATAATCTATTGCACATCCTTGCGATGTAAGGGAAGCTATAAAATGCCACTTCTGTTTTAACAACACTTTTTCCGCGGATTTAAAACTCCGATTTTAATAAGATTCAGTGGGAGCATTAACATGGCCAGTAACTTGAGATATGCACAATGGTAACTTTATTTTTAATGAAATCTTAAGTGCCTTAGATCTCCTGGAAGGCCAAACCGAATTCTTGCAAAATAATAACTTGCAAAGTGCTGGCTTTCATTTGCAACCAAAACTCTAATCGCAAGTGAGAACTTGCAACTATGTTCTCACCTGAACAAACTTTTGAAATGGACGATCATCATGCAATTTACATAAGAAAAAACGCTGCGGCACTTCATGAATCATCCAAGAAGAAAATGGAATCAGCAATCCATAAATACTCGAGTAATACGATGGTTCTTACTTGTAAAAACACTTAACTCTCTTCAGTCCTTGAAAAAATAGCAAAAAACCTATTCTTCACCAGTATATCACTCAAAAGTTATTAAAGGGGACAGAGAGTGGGAATAAAATATTTGTTCCGATTCTTTCTTTGTTTACATGTTGCCTGCTAAAACTACTTGGGAGACTAGTAACTACTGATTAATGGTTGATGGTTAATGGTTTGCACTTTTGATTGAACAGTCATGCACAAGCTCTTTACGTGCTTATCTAGGCAATGGCTTAAGTCCCACCTAGTGTTTCGTCAGTTACCAATTGACTACCCAATTTCCCTCACATGGCATTGGTTGACCCTCGCCTCTACCATCCGACCCCCTCCCCACCCAGTAAGTATCTCACGACGACGATGCTTAACTTACATGAATGAAAGTGCGTCGAAGGATGACATACCACTACTCTTGATGGTAATAGTAACAAAATGACCACTAAAAGCAATTTATGACTGGTGAACAGATTTTCTTGTTAACGTTTCTGAAATTTAAAAAAAAAACGTTTTTCAATTCACCTTTTTGGAAATTCATATCGTTGGTTTGTTTACCTTTTTTTGATTCTGCGATGTAACTTTTATTTACATGTTTTAAACAGTGCATTGCATGCATGTTTTGTACGTATTTTCACATGCAATTATAAAAATGACAAAATAGCAATTAACGAAGCATAGAATTTATTTCCTATTGCCAATTAATGTAAATGGATCTAAATTCAATTTTATAGGTTTTTTTTGTTGTAAACGTGCCAGTAAAAGTTATACCTCAGAATTAGAAGAGAGGTAAAAAAAACAACGATTTGAATTTTCGAAAAGGTGTATTTATGGAAATTTTACCTCAAAGGTATTTTGAACTTGTCATTAGAGCACCCTATAATTAGCTAAACCCTATTTGGACTAGTGGTTTTTGTTCAATAACTCAAAAATGGAAACGCCTTGTCCTTTTGTGAATTTAAGTTTTATTTAGTTTAATATCTTTTTAGTAGGTTTCAGGTCAATTGGACTCCCCTGCCGGAAGTTAGTTAGTTTCTATATTTTCCATACATTTTAACCAATAACAAAATACCTGTTATCTTTTGTTTCAGTAGTGATATGAGGCTGTTCTTTTCAAGATATGTTTATGGTGTTAAAAGAAACATCTCCACCAGTTATTTTTATAATTTGGAGCTAGTGACGTCATTTTTTGGCACTTGACAGGTTTTTTCGTACATATATCAAATCATCACAAAAAATGATGGCGTCAGCAATATAACGGACCAAAAATAATTTTCTTTGAATTTCTAGGTAGATCATATCAAGGACTATAACTCCAGGAAGTCTCAACCCAATTGCATAATTTTTAAGGATTTGAGGGAGGGAGGCACGAGGGAGGGTTTTCTATACATTTATAATGACGTCATCACAAAAAAGTGCTGACGTAGGCAAAATA
>JAUKPT010004308.1:0-11234 GCA_032273505.1 Nanomia bijuga
GTAGATCTCATAGAGTTCTATAACTCGGCCGGGTTATACCTCAATTGCTTCATTTTTAAGGATTTTAGAGAGGGGGGACGGAATCCGCCCCCCCAGTAATAAAGCACTCAAAAAAGCCCAGTACGTTTAGGGTTAAGGATCAGCAACCAAAGAAATAGTATAATGTTACTCTTTTTGGTCCCAAATTATTGAAGAACCTGATGTATTAAAACAAATAGATGGACTTTGCGTGACGTTTGTTAACACTTTGTCTGCTAATATTGCGTAAAGGACTGGTTACTAAACTGAAAGTTATAGTAGTAAAATGACCATTAGAATATAATACCTCCGTCCAAATAAATTTCGTAAAAGCAATTCCTGGCTACATGTTTATATTTGATTATGAAATAAGCATTTGATCTCATGTTATATTAGTGGACTTGTCAGAGTTGAATGAGGCACGTGGAAAAGCGCAATTATGAATATTCCGTCCAGTTAATTATTAGTATTGTAATCGTTACTAGACTTCTACGTGGTTATAGTAGACATCGTGTATACACATGAAATCCGTCTCAAAAAATGAAAAAGTCAATCTTCATGAACGTACAGAAATTTTGATGTAAGGTAGATTGCTCTGCGAGCATACTCTTTTGACGTCGAAGATTCAAACAATAAAATATATGTGTTTTTTGAATAAGATTTAAAGTAGGAAACCACAGATTCTGTCCTTTATTCAAACTTGATCGAATTTCGGTCAAAAAAAAACATATAATAGCTGAACACCTAAATTTTATGTAATTTCATGCTTCAGAGATTCTTATACTCTCTGACTACTATATTTTCAAAAGCGCAATTTAAGCCTGTTTATAAAGTTACATTATAGAGTTATCATATTTGTGGCAGATTATATCAGTGTTATTTACAGTTGTTTTTAACTCCCTCACAAAAATTATTTTGTTGTTGCAAACCTCGCGTAGGAAAGCGCATCTTTTTATGTAACACGAATAAAAAGATAAGATGGTATTAAAGCGAAAGACAGGAAAATGGCGTATTTGCAAAAACAAGTAGTCAAGTAGATGATAGCAAGGAAAAAAATTATTGATCAATATTATTGCAGGTTCGATCATCGGTTTACACATGAGATTACATTACTTAAAAGTTGCATTTCTATAAAAATAAAAAAGTCGTTAAAATTTTCAGCCATAGCTAGGTTGATATCATTATCAGAATTTTTTTACTAAATCATCATTTTAAGGAGTGCTCGATCATGACAAACATTTGGTCTTCAATGGAATCAAGCATTTTCTTTTTTTTTTGGTATCTCAAAGGTGTGTACTAAAACATATAAAAAGTCCTCCCAGGTCCTTTTTGGAGAAATGCCTAATTTTGGCATTTATGATTTTAAGGTTTTTTCACATTTTATGGTGAAATTAGGCCATAAAGTTACAATTTATGATCACCACAATGAATTATGAAAACTGTTTATCATTTCTAAAGAAAAACTGATATGGTGTCAGAGCAAAGAAAGCCAAAATTTGAATTTTTTCAACCAATGACGCTTTTTTCATTAATTATTCATGAGATTTGTCAAACTAAGATAGACTAATCAGATTGTTTTAAAAATTAGTCTAGTAAGTAAATCGATTATGCAGAATCCAAATAATTCAAAAATAATTGATAACTATATCGTCCTCATTAATTATTCATCAGATTTCTTAAAATGCTTGTTAGTTCTATTTGTGTGTTTAATAGTGTCCTATTGTTTTGTCTTATGTAGCAAAATTTGCAATGATACAAAAACATGCATTTAAACGATGCATTCTGATTTATAGTGCATCCAGTATCACAATGGGCATTGTTAGATTTTACAGTAATAGCCAGGCGCTGTAATAAATCGAGTACTTAAATAATAGATACTGATGATACTGGATGGACTTTACCCCTTGCGTTTCCATAGCAAATATGTCAATAATAAATAAATGTTAATAAGAGGAAACTAGAATGAATTGTTAAAAAAATACGTTATTACAGTCACCTTTATTGTAAAATAAATCTCAGCAATATTTGTGACTAAAAACATAACAATATGAGTTTATGGATTTGAGCAGAAAAAGAATTTTGATGATCGAACACATGATTCGATCAAGATGGCTACTTACTCACTTAAGCTCGGATTCAGTGATTATTTTAGTGAAGTTGTTAGATTCAAGCAAGCTGTAATTACTTATCAAAATGTTGAAGCCTTTAAAAAATAGAGCAGCTGAAGATTGTTTTGTAACCTTTATTGGAGACAATGTCAATCATAACATTGCAACTCTTGATGATAAAGGAATATTTCATGGGATGGGTATCATCACTGCCATAATAAATACTGGAGAATTCAAAATAGTGCATAAACTAAGAGAGCGTTTAAAGAATCTAGTGAAAGTAGAAGAATAAAGGTATTGAAACAACAACTTATGACTATCCAAATGGTGGTCTTGAGACTATCAAATTTAATGCAGACACAATGGAAAAATTCAAGGGTTCAATCAAGTCAGATTATGATCATCTTTGGGATGCAGCAGGGCTGTTACACGTTGATGATGTCAACCGACCTAATTGGAATGGGTTTATGCAAAAGGTAGAACTTGGTAGTCTCCCACCAAAGGCTGAGGTTGTAATGCTTCCACTCATTGCTTTAAACCCAAATGATGAAACTTGCATTTATCTTGTTTTACTATCCATTATTAAACAATCTAAAAGGTTGTGTATTAAAGTACCATCAGTTACACTTGATCGACTTAAATGGATGAAAACAAATTAGAAATAGTTCCATTACTTGGTGGATACGGTATATTGACTATGTTACCATAGCTAAAGATTTTATGAGAGCAGCAAAAATAGGACATTTGAGTTTACATTTACAATCTGTATGTAAAATGATTAATTTATTTGCTGCTACTAGACACCTCAACTATGCAAAATCAGCTCGAGTATACCTTCAGTCAATGTTAGAACTATCAACAACCTACCCATGGTCAGATGAAAAGTTTTCCGACAGTTTATTTGTCATAAGAAGAAGTGATAGGTATTGGGCTGGTCTTTGGCCTGATCTAATCATCGAACAAGTTATGATGAAATCAATTAAAAGTAAAGGTTGTCTTACCAACGGTAGTGGAGCCCTGTAAAAGATATTGTTCATGTAAGATTTTCATACATCCTTGCTTAATCGGATGCAATAGAATAGCATTAGCTTTAAAAGCACATTTATATGGATTCTCAAATACCGAAAACCTATCATTATGTATAACGTCAATACCAGTTAGTAGTGCTAACTCTCCGACATATGCGTCTGTTATACGAAACGCCGTCACTTGTCGGAACTTTCCAGCCATTTTGATGGCTACATTTAAAGACAGGACAAAGCCAGCGGACGAACAGTAGCGGGAAAACATCGGTTTGGGGTATTCGCCGATTGAAAGTGCATACTCGCCTTGTCTCTTAACTGCAATCTCGAAAAAAACGTGACCTAGATACACCGATTTCTGTTCTTCCTGTTTCAGCTGCTCTATCAAACTTTTCAAATTTATATACACATTGTCTTTTGTTATCATTATGTAATCATAATTGCAATTCTTAAGGGACCATTTTAGTCCCGTTTGAAACGAAGGTGTAAACCACATATCTCCATCGTACGAATCGCGAAAAATAATATCCCCGAAACGTTCCATCTCGGCTTCTATAAGACTCGAATCGTCTGCATTCTCAGTCTTACTAATTAGAAAAAATATTCTAAAGATTGTTTTCGATACAAAAGTGTCATGATTTTTACCCCAAGTCAATCGTATATCCATACGCTGCACGAAGTTCGTGGCGCCCGAGGCGATGAGAATAATCAGCCAATACTTGCGTCTACACACGGTGTGCTTCACTGTTATATCGCCGCGCTGCGCCACGTCCGCCGCTGTCGCCTTACTTTCGATAAAAGGCATCCATGAGACATATATAGAGTTCAAGGTTTCGTTTTTAGTCGGGCGTATGACAGAACGGTTAAACACGCCTACTATTTGTTTTTCTAATGCTATAGTTCTCAAATCGAAGGTTTCTCTGTTCTGTAATAGTGCATTGTAAATTGTTGAAAGTCTACTTATGAAGAATAATAGAGGTATTACGACGCAACCAATTAGAACGAATGATTTTATACCAATCGCTCTCATTTTGTCGTCTTTTGAACTTTTGAATAGAGGCGTCTTTTGGTCTTTATTTTTTACTTTTCTTTTGCGTCTAATAACTAAAAAAGAAAAACATTTGATGGTTAATGGTTAATGGTTTGTACTTGTGATGGAACAAGCTCAATCCGTGCTTATCGAGGCATGGCTTAGGTACCACCTAGTGTTTCATCATCTACCAACTGACTACCCAATTACCCTCACATGGCATGGGTCAACCCGTCGGCATTGCCTAACGATAGTTATTGTGCCCTCGCTAAGAGCTCGAGTCGAGTGCATTTCATTGCATCATTTGTAAATGACACTCGCCTCTACCATCTTTCGACAACGATGTATAACATACATGAACGGAAGTGTGATAAATGATGACATACCACTACGCGTTGGTAATTACGTTGGTAATTACGTTGGTAATAACGGAGAATGAAATTGAATTAAACATAAGAATATATACGTATTATGAATATGAAGATTACATTGCTGCTCATGTCTATCCAGACAGAGCGGTTGATAACAAGACGAATTTAACTTATCTGTGTGCATTAAGTAATTTTGTTTAAGTAGACGTTTTTACCGACTTCACACAGACTAGTAAAATCCACCTAGTTAAATTTTCAATTAATCCTCGTCTTGTTAAATTTAATTAATTTCTCTTTCTGCATAAACAAATCGATTACCTACCAGCAGGAAAGGACAAACGTTTACCTAAGAACTTGAAATCAAAACTTAAATTGATACGTATATCAAACTAAAAATATCTCTAAAATTACTCTAAAAAGAATGACATGATTTTCTTTAATGTTAACTATTTAGTAATCCAAGCTTATTTTTCTTCGAAGAATACTCTCCGTGAGATGTTTTTTCAATGGTCAAAAGTGTGAAGCCATTTAAGGTTCAATTACAGTAATAAACGTTTTTATATATTGTTTGAACATATTGGATTTCGTCAATCATATACGATAACTAAAATTTTTAATCCAAAAAATACCAAATTTTAATGAAACTCGGTTAATGTCATTTGCTGGACTCTGCGTTCTTCCTTTTTGTTTAACTTGAAAATATGTACCAAATACATCTTGAAAATAGATCTTCGGCATATGTAAACAACAAACAACATAACACCTCGAAATCCTCTCAACAAAGAATATAAAAACCTGAATATAGCATTGAAGACCAAAATGTTTTCGTCTGTACTCGATCCTTGTATTTGAACGAAGCCAATGAATTCAGGCAAGCCGTAAATGACGATCATTTTGAGTGCAATTTTGGATAGATTAATGCTTTCTACACTTTGTTCATCTCCAAATACTTCTTGGTTTCGTAGTTGTTCCCGTGCAATGTAAAAGATGCTCCAACCAAGAAGAATGAGTGATAGAACACAAGAGAACAAAAGTGGTAACAGGTAGAATAAAATCCGAGCGTAAAAGCCATGAAGTAAACATACTCCATTTTGAGCATAGTTTAAATCGACAATATCTAACTTTTTAGACACCAGAGTTGTTGCAATTATTGCTAGAGATGAGGCAAAAACAATTGCACTTGACATCATCGTCTTGAAAAACTGGAATCCACTTTCGTTTGAGGAAAGCATTGGCCTAGTTATGTCTTTTGTAATGTTTATGGCCAAAACAAGTCCCCAAGACTGTGCACAAATCAAAAAGAAATGTGACAAAACCCCAAATAGTTGACACAGGAAATCTGGATAATCAACTCGAAGCAGGATAAGATAATTTACGGTTAAAAAAATTCCATCGGAAATGAGAAGAGATGTACATAGACTCGATCCATACAGAGTTGATCTATTCCTTAGACTTTTAAAGCGAATAAAAGTGAATAATATGATGAAATAACAGATTAAACTCAATGTCGACCCAACAATAGAAATATTGCTTTCCGCTCTTTCTAAAGTCTGATGCCAGAGCCGAATTGGACTTAATTCATTCTGATTCGTTACACAGACACTGTAATGACCATTATCTAATAAGGAATATTCAAGATATGAGAAGCTTCTTTTTTCATTACTTTTTAAAGTATAGATCAATGTCTTATTTTCAAGTATTGATGTTGAATTCGAGTCTAATCTTAAAAGAGGACATTCACTATTGCTGCTTAGATAAAATGATTTGCATGAATACAATTCGTATTTTTCTGCATTAACTCCAAGTTTAATCAACATTGAAAAATCCTGATTTGTGATAGTTTTATCAGCATATTCTATGAAGCATTCTTTAGTAAAAGTGACATTTTTGTGAATTAATTTTGGTTCCAAACAGTATCGATTAGCTGAGAAAGCTTGTGATACATCTAACCGATGAGAAAAGACTACATTTGGCTTTGCAAGACTTAAAATGATACTTTCGCTTGGTACAAAAAGACGAAAATGGAAAACTTTGTCTAGTTCCGATGCATTCAAGGGTCGGTTTCTAACTAGAGTTGTCCCATTATAATGATAAAATGTATCGTTTATGGTATCATTATTTGCATTCAGAATTTTTTGAAAAGTTAGATATGGTTGGCTACTGATGATGGAGATATACCAAAGTTGGTGCTTTTTGAAACAATTAATATCATTTGCATCCGATGTTACGTTAGCTCTGTTTATTGATAATACGAGATCCTTTTTCAGACATTTTATTCCGTCCGAACTGTATCCTTGTGGACACATGACGAATCTACAATGTCCTGATAAGATACCATCGATGTCTCCGTTACCACAATTGGTAGTTGGCACTCTTTGATCAGAAAATTGAAGTTGGTATGGCCAGGAGAAAAGCGTTTCTATTGGATCGCGGATACAATCATTTAGGAACTGCGGTAAAGGTATGGATTCTCCTTCGTGGTCACATAAGTAACAGAAATAATTTTTATAACCTTTAACTGGATTTTGAAATAAGTTACATAAGTCATAATAACGATGTTCTGGCTTACATGGGGTCTTGAATTTCACGCATTTAAATTGGATTGCATTTGATAAATAAATTTCACAATAGTCAGTTTTCGATTCCTTTGTACACGAAAACTTCAATTCCATTAGTTGCATTTTATTGATAGAATTACATTTTGCACAATACTGATTTTTATACATGTGATTATCATCTCCTAGAACAGGTAGCAGTACATTTTTATTATTCCCCAAAGGTCCGCCACTTTTACACCTTTCTTTTTCAGTGACTCCAGCATCTTTTTCACAAGTGGAAATCATAAAATATGCCGTACTTTCATAATATGTCTCATTGGTGTTTTTATCGCTAATATTCTCGAATAAAGCCTGACACGGAGTATACTTCAATTCAGCAATTTGATTTATGAAGAATTTCCAATATTCCGAATAACTTAACCAAAATGATCGCTCATACCAGAAATAATCGATGCAACATGTTTGTTCTAATAAGCAAGATGATTTGCAAGAACAGCAAGGAGCAATTCGATTTTTCCAAATACCACACTGATAACGATTTAGCATATTAAAGTTGGACTCAGGCAACTTGTACACTTCCGATAAATTAATATTCGTTTTATAAGTCGGGAAATTCAGAGGTAGGAAATTCAGAGATAGGTTCGTCGCGTCTACTACTCCTAGCATTATCAAAAATGAAACCATGACAGCGCTTATCTGTGCCATTACTTATAATCCTACTATATCTAATCAAATCCAGATGGACTCAAATCGGGAAATTCGGGAAATTCAGGAAATTATTTTTACTCTTCTTTTTTCAAATCGACTTGCTTGAAATGTGGTATTCCTTTAAATCTTGACCTCGAAATTGTTTCTCCATTTAAAGTCGATAAGACATATATTTTACAATTGATCTGATCGAAACATACTTCGAGACGTAACAAAAAGTAAAGTCATTAAAGTACCATCATACTTTTTGTACAAAATAATCGATGCAACATGTACGTTGAGATATGCAGGACGATTTACACGAACAACATGCTAAAAATATGTTTTTCCACTTTCCGCACTGGTACGAACTTTCACCAAGTGCATTGACCATTTCAAAGTTAGACTCAGAAAGATTATAAATCTTTACTAAAGACATTGATGGTATCAATGGTGGACTAGATGCTATTGCTACTGGGATCATAAAGAACAAAACAATAGTAGCGCATTGTTTTGCCACCATCTTTACCCTTTTATCATGTATTGGAAAAACAATTCGTAGGTAATTTCTTTTCTTGATTTGTCCTTCTATAATTGTAGTTTTTTATATACTTTAACAGCAAATCATTTCGTTCAAGTAAGATTTTTTTTCGCATAGAAACGAGCGAGATAGGATAAAAAAAAGTAATTAGAAACCTGGTTTATATATTTATATAAAGAAATACCTTTTCGGAATCATATCTTAAGGAAAAGAGTACTTTAATATTTATTTCCATCGATTAATCAATTTAAACTTAATTAGTTCAAAATAATTATTCATTATTATTTTATCACAAATGCTCGGCTTTCATTTTCGTTAAAGTTAATTAAATATGTTAAAAAAATCTAAAAACTTTGACAGGAAGTAATAATTATCATTTGAAAATTATTGCTGAGTAGGCAATACGGCTTTTGTCGAGTTCGTATAGTTGGAAAGAAATACTTTTTCTTCTAGTTATATCATCGCTATCACTATGCAGGCCTGAAAATAAGGAGTTGTCTGTGATGCGTTAAATTGACGCGTAAAAATCTTTTTGGCGCGTCATCTAAAATTTTGGCGCGTCAAATTTTTTATTTATTTTAATTTTTTCCAATACTTCGTTAATATTATGCGAAATCAAGAAAAAAAGTGACGCGTCATCATGATGCGTCAAATTTTTATTTAGCGCGTCAAAATCCAAAAGTGACGCGTCATTGACGTTTGACGCGCCCTTATTTTCAGCCCTGCTATGTGTAGTTTTCGTTACCTAGAATTTAAGTAAATTTCAAATTATAGTCTGTCTCAAAATGATAGAACAAGATAACTTTTTTATTGAATGAAGCTTACAATAAATATACATTTTTGAGTTTAGCTGATTCTAATGACATAAATATTTAAAACGTTTTTTCTGAAATAAGTTGATTCCTTTCTTCTTCAATTTTCAATTATCATTTCTTTGCGAATCATTGAAAATAAAAGCAGGGAATAACGAAGGTGTGTCATAGTTCTTTTCAGCAGAATGATTAAATTTCTACCATTATTCAATAGATACTTTTGAGTCTATTCCATCAATTCAATTAATTCTATTAAAAAGAAACTTAAGTGAAATCGAATAATTAAATATACCAGGCTTATTTTAATCTGTAGAAATATCCTATAAAGAAGGGGTAAATCACTCAATTTTTAGAGTTGACTGGGCACTCAAAAATCTTTGATTTGCAACAAGTTTTTTTATTTTGAATTTCTATCGTACCAATTTTTCGTTTTTTCACCGGGGTAATTTATGCCTTGACCTTTTTTAACCAGGTCAAGAATATTCGGGATTTTTGACCGGGTCACTCATTAAGGGTCTAAATCCGAATTTGCAACACCTTAAAATGTTCCAAATAATCGATAATAAGAAAATTTATTATAACATTATTCAATTCTTTTTTTACAATGACATATCTTTTGTTGAATCAAGACAAAATAAATTATTTAGAATATTTAAAGTGTAACAAATTCGAGTCTGATAAATATGCGTTTGATAATTACAAACATGAACACACTAAAATAAAGCAAAAACACATATAAAAGTTGACTCAAATCAGTGGGCAGACTTATCAGAACATTGACGCACATAAATTAAAAGTTGAAGTAAATAGTTAATGATAAACAAGAGAAAACAAAGTAATTAAGAAGAGGAAAAACAAAATAAGACTCTATGATTGGAATCGTTTTGAATTTTTGATGTAAGATAAGGTTTGTTTTAATAGAAATTTGTTTTTCGAAAGGTTTAATCGTTTGTGACCATAGAGAAGTATTTGGACTAATCCATCATTTTCAATACTTTCCAAATCATTTGAAAATAGTAGCGGGTTTATGGAATTCATCAACTCTTCTCTCATATCATTAAACATTGGGCATTTCAAAAAATAATGAATTGCAGTTTCAGCTCCAGTTTGACAAACACATTGGTCCGAGGGTGTATCGAAAAACTTGTGACGATATTTTTGAGTTCTTAACTGAAATAGTATTATAAGGCCTGATGAGTCATTGATATTGATTAATTTAGTAAAGGATGCTTTTAAGACTGATAAAGATGAAGAATTTCTGATACTTTCATCAAGGATAAAATGAATAATTATATAGATCATTAAAACATGTCACTAAGTGAAATGTTCCAATGTCTTGCAGGGAAATACTTAAGAATCACACACTCTGCCAAAGCGTCCTACGCTGTCCTGATTGTCAAGAGCAGCATGTACGGAGTCTTTGTGGTGTTTGTGCTGTGGAGGCTTCAGGTTTGTCCAACGTCTTTACACAAGCGTGACCACGCACAATGAAAACGTTATCCATTCATCACTTCTTCCGTTGATCTACAATGACAATGATACAATCTACAATGTAGATCTAGGGAACACGCAGCACAACAGTAAATACAATTGAAATAGTAATATAGTACTATATTATAGTAATCCTTGAATGAATCAAAGGCACGTGTTGACTAGATCTACGTTTCTTCTTGACTGTCTTTGTAATCTGTAGTAATTAATCTAGATAGATCTTGATCTGCGACATTCGTATCGCGGTGGGAGAGATGGCTTTGCCTAATCAAAACAATGACTGCGCTTGCGCAGAGGAACTCTCTAGCTCCGGTGCATAAAAATTCACAACCGGAAATCTGCCGGTGGACTCTTCGTACTCGAGTCGTATCACATTTTTGCGCTCTTGACAACAAGCCGGAATCAAATTCTCGGCCGACCGGAGAATTTACCGGAGGCCCCGGAAAATTGCTAAAAACCCGGATTTCCGGTTTTAACCGGGAAAAGGGCATCCCTGATACATTATAAAGTTGCAAATTTCAAGCTGAAGATAAATTAAATTTTTGAGCTTTCGAATTGAAGCCAACTCATTCTCAACACCACTGTAGCCACATTAG
>JAUKPT010004309.1:0-11234 GCA_032273505.1 Nanomia bijuga
TGTCTGTGATCAACGTTAAATATCATAAAAATAATTGAATCAAATTATTGCACGATTATTAATGAAATTACCACACGGAATTAATTTGTTTTTTCTATGCACGATATTTTTTTTTGTTGATGAGAGATTTTTTTAATCAATGAAAAGACGTAATTAAATGAAACATAATGATTATTAAAATGATTCACTAAGATGACTTCTACACTGAAATATTAAAATTCATCTGATTATAATATTTTCGTTGCGTTTTTTATTTGAGACACTCTGTATAGTATTTTAGATTTATCATTTTATATATTTACAGCTATTAGAACATTTTATGGTAGGGACAAAGCACATTGTAATAGCCTTTTGCCCTGCAGAATCCTTTTTTTTTGCAAATAAATTGTAATAGCCTTTGGCTAAATATTCTGTCCCTGTGAGATAATTTCTGTGAAAAGAATTAATCTTAAATCTTAATCTTACCTTCCAAGAGAGATAATGATGCGTTGAGTTCGACTGAGTGGCGTTCATATATCTTGGATTTCTCTTCGGACTAAAATGAAATAAATAAAAGTTTACTGCAGGGGATCTGGCACTATTCGAACCCCTGTAAACAAACCCGAGGGCTAAATCACTAAAAAAAGATCCCGTACATCTTGATAAAAAAGAAAAACGGAAAAAAAAGAAATCAACAAAAAATAACAAAACAAATCAAACTACAGGGAGTCTTGCACTATTCGAACACTATTCTAACAAAACAGAGGGGTGAATCACTAGAAAGAGATCAAAAATCAAAAATAAAATCAAAAAGAAATCTAAAACTAACAAAAGCAAAACAAAAAATAAACAAAAAAATCAATAAAAATTAATAATAAAAATTCAGGGGTCTTGCACTATTCGAACCCCGAAGGGTTCGAAACCGAGAGGTAAATCACTAAAAAAAGATTATTTTTTCTTGAAAAATGAGCGGGTGGGACGCTTATTCGGGTGATAAGAGCAGGCCATCATTTTCACCGCGCAAACGCCACACTCGATGAAATTTCTACATTATCACATAAGGTTAGCAATAACAGGAAACTGCCTTTGTTTTAGAAAACTAAGGAATTTTCGAACGCGCTAGAAAAACCACCCATGGCGCAGTGTAGTGGATTAATATCCCGTGGTGCCAGTTCGGCGAGGGCGCAGATGTCTTCCTTTCTCGACCGTGCCCATTTTTTTTCCTGAGGTAGTAACTTAGGGGGGCGGAGCGGTTAATAGATCATTTTAAGATGATACTGCCAACAGACGAGGCTATGACTTTATTTTGGCCATGTTAGATGACGGGGTCATGAATATCAAATCCTGAAGTTTCGAGCCACCGAACCGAACAATATCCGCCGAACAATATCAACCGAACATTTCTAAAAGAAATTGAACTCACAAACCTCGCATTTCAGTTCTTCGATATAACTTTCTTTTTCTGCGAGCATTAATTGAAGTGTCTTGACTTCTCGATCAACCTGAAATAACAAAGTCGATATTTCGCTAGTTACCAAGGGAACGGTACACATATCGATTTCCTGAAAAAAAAAGATTGGCATATTTGTTTTTTGTAGATCGATATTTATGTCATATGTCGTTACTAAACCCCAGAAATATGTAATAGTTAGTTAGAGACCACCAGTGCAGGAAAATTTGTATTATAAATCAAGTCGAAGCTAAGGCCCATGACTTGATTTCTAACACTTGTTTTACCGTTAAGAAATAGTACAAATACAAAATGGATGGATTTGGCTAAATAGCTATGAATAATCATCTTGAAACCAAAAAACACTATTCTTATAAAAAAGCGTGTATTTGAATCGATTTTTAAGATAGCAAAAAGTCGACATAAATGTTAATGGTTGACCGTTAGTATTGGTCTCAAGGGATTCGGATGTGTTCATGGTCAAAACCAAGATTATTATTTTGAATCCTACTGAATCCTGACTTTTGTCTATAATAGCATTTAAAACAATGTTGGCCTTTAAAAACGAAAAATTGTATATTATCAGGCCGTAGTAGTTAATCATATCCTTGTTAATTATGTACTTGGTTGACTCAATTCATCACGATGCAAAATCTAGTGAAATGGTTAGCAACATAGCTCAAATTTAAATCCCCTTTTAGATACAGAACCCTGCTGTGAGCATTGACCATTTCTTTTTTTATATTCCATACTTTTTATAACCATCTTACATTGTAGATTATATTTGTTTAATAAATTTTATTCTCTATAGATGGCCATGCTATTGTCCTATTATTCCAAAGGTCCAGGGGCGCAACAGCAGGGGGCAGTGGCGAAACTACCGGGGAAGGGGAAGGGGGGGGAGGGGGGGAGGTGATCACCCTCCCATATTTTTGAGACTCGTTGGTGAGACTCAAAAATCTCGTCGGTAAAATATTTCAAAGCCACTTTAGTCGGCTCAGATCCCATTTACCGACCAAACAATTTATGATTTAAAGCGCTTAAAATGGCTGTCTTTGCCGCCCAACTTTTCATTTCTTTTGGAGAAATGAGAAATTCTGCGTTCGCCAGATTAGATTTTTTCCGAATGCAAAAAACAAAAATATCTTTTTTGCAAAAATATGTTAGAAAATATGATTAAATGATGTCATATGTCACTATCTTTTATCGATTTCCTTGATAAGAAATTACGTAATAGTAATACGAGATTTTACTGTAGAAAGAGAAAAGAAACGGGTGTTATCAGAAAAAAAATTCACACCCTGCCTGTGCACCGGAAACAAAGCCATTTTTCATTTTGGCCTACGAAAAAATGAAATTCCTCTTTTACTTTTAGTTTCAAAAGATTAAAATGAAATTGTATCGATCCACATCCCCTCAGAACAGACGAGACAGTTTATCGTCAAATGCATTGCAAACTTTGAAGAGATCAAATTATCAACATAAACATACTAATCTGGGATCATACTCTCACCAAGATCTTTGATACAAGATTAAAAGATGAAACCACGAATGGTTTGAATTTTGATAGGTCACATCAATTTCAGAATCTCAAAACTTTAGATATCTAAGAGTAAAAAACATTTATAACCATTATTATCAAGATAGGATTAACTCTGTTCCATCGTTCTTAAAAGATTAAAGTCAGATTATAATAACAGTTCGAACAGTTTTGCATCAGTTAATCTTAACACGAGCCCAATTTTGTAATTATAGTTTGTAAATACATCATCAAGAATTTGGTCGGTTTATGCAGAAGCTTTTTAACATTTTCGTCTTTTACAAAAGATCAAATGTTGACATTTTAAACTGAACCAATAAGCTTTCTGATGGTGTAATATCTAACCAGTCAAATGGCTAAAATCGCGATAATTAACTTGAACTCAATTATGCTTGGTTGATAAGTTCGCAGTCTAACCATAGTTATTATATCATATGGTTAGGAAACGTTATTGAAATATAATAAAGACATTGTCTTATCTTGAATTGAAATTTGTGCACGGTTAATACCACGTGACTTTAAATTTACGACTATTATATATCAGGGTTGCATTTATTATGACGTGTTTTCCCAATTGGTTAACAAAAATGGTATTGTTTCGAGTAAATCGTTTTTATCAATAGATTTCAATACATTGGGTCATTATTCAACCGTGCACAACATCCACAATAACATATAGCAATATGTTTCGTAACCATTAGATACACTAACTATATTATAACGTCCAAAATGATGGCGAAGAATGCATTTTGAAATTAATTTTCATTATGTTGACAGACGGTATAAAGCACACGCAGGATAAAACAAATCAAGTCAGAAATAACTCATGAACTCACAAATTTCTGTCATGACAGATTCAATGCCATGTTTCTTGACAATTTTCTTAATGTGATTTTTCACAAAAATAGCCTTATCTATGCAAATAATGAATGGATTTAAAAAATCATTCACCAAAGTTTAAGTTAGCCTTTCTGCTACATAGCGAAAAAAATATATTTGAAAATCGATCATCAGATCATGGTGCAATGTGCTGTCAAAGCCTTACGGTTTTTTTTACTCACCCGGTATATCCAGTCTCCAGATTCTAGTGAAAAGAATATGAGACTGCATTATCAATTTGTATAGGTTATAGTTCAGCTATATGACTTTATCCCTCCCTATAAATGATCCAGCTTTCAACTAACGACTCTTTTGACTTGAAACATGTCGATACCATAGTAACCATGGCAGGGCTTTTACTTCACGCTGTCCTTCATTGAAAAGTATGCGCCAAAACTTTTGTTGTAAGCTTGCAGTTTTTTTAGCTCTATCTAATTTACTTTATTTTTAATCAATATTTAAAATCTTTAATTGAAAAAATAATATATATATTTGATAAAAAAAAAGAAGTTGAAAAAACCAAAAAAGGAAGATGATAATGTTGATCCTATGAACCACAATAATATAATAATCCAGTCAAGTTAATTTTAAAAGTACCCTAATCTGTAACAAATTGCAAAAGTTTGGTTTTTTGTAAATTCTCATACTCAATACTATTTAGCAACACCAAAAAAACAGCAACAAATTCTCCTAAGAAAAATTCAATGTGGAAACCTTATTTGTGGGGGCTTTTTGGTCCATCCTGGTATAAGTTCAAATTAAAAAATGGATTAGATAGCTGGATTAAGCATGAAAAGTAAATAAACAAAATGTATGGTTTGATATTTTTAAGCATTTTTAAGCAAGCAAAAAAAACATGTATAAATTTCTGAACAATAGCGATTATTGTTTACTACTATAAAATCCTGCATACAACATCATATAATAAATACATAAATATATAGAGAGTTAAATATAGATATACATACATTCTGTTTGTGTATGTTCATCGTTTATTATGGCGTACCTTAATAATAGGTCTCGTTACTACACATAAAAATCTAGTTCAGAGCCTTACGGTAATTCTTCCGACCTGATATTTTACGAAATGCTGATAATGTGAATATATCTATAGATGACTTTGACGCATGACTTCACTTAAAAATGTTTTCCCTTTTTTATCCCTGTTGAAACTTCCGATTTTTTTTATAACTTTGCAACCATAAAGACCATGATAATATCTAACTTTTGCTAAAACAAGAAGTCATAACTTTCATTACTTCGCAAGTTTTTGGATGCTTTAGTAAAACCGAAAGTACGCCTCACAATTCCACAAAGATTCAACCATTTTTTTCTGAATATAATTCTTAAGACATTATTTGATAATATAAACTTGTTCTGAAAAAATCAGGTGAAAAGAATTACCGGAAGGCACTGCACTAGATTTTTATGATTTTTATGCATAGTGACGAGGCCTGTTATTATAGTACGCCATGTCATTTATCCAACGTTTGGAAATATTGCCAGTACAAACATTAAATTGCTTATGCATCGGGTCGGTTTTTCGATCCGAATGGTACTCCCTGACATATTCGAATGGAATTTAATAATTCGGCGCGCATTACGTTAAATGGCGGAGTACCGGAATTGGACTGGTATACCACCAAAAGATCGTCTCAGTTTATTTGTGTTTTTATGTTTTCACGGATCATTCACGGATCATGACATGGTGTTTTTGCTTCGTTTTAGCGCAGTAGGCAGGCTGTAGGATCCCCATTTCGCTAGAAAAAAGATAAAGAAGATGTCATGTGATTATCATGGGAGGTACTATCTCGCAGTATCTCGCAGAAAAATAGCGCAACCTGATTCGTTGGTTAGGCCGTGTTATTTTGTATTGTCGTATCTCGCAGTGAAATAGCGCAATTTGATTGGTTGATTTCTGCGTGACATTTGTAATGTTATAGGTACTATGTAACATTAAAATAAATGTTACATACTACAATAAAATGTTACATAGTAGAAAAAAAAAATTTATATTCTGACATTAGATATGTCTTGCTTCTAAATAAATAATCTTGTTGTTATTGATTTAGAAGCAAGACATATCTAATGTCATACTCCGAAGCGTTCGGCAAATATATAATGTTATAGTCTACTATGTAACATTTAAAAAATGTTACACTCAACAAAGTAAATGTTGCACACTACAAAAAACTAACAGTAAACTAGTAGATCAAGAAATTAAAAGATTAAAATTTTTTTTGCGAATTTCGTGCAACAAATTAAATTTGGGTAAGCAACGACAATGAATATTTGCTGCACCCTTTCGTCATCGGGCATAAGATATGTCTTGCTTCTTAATCAATTATGTTGAACTCGGCCTGCGGCTTCGTTTAAAATCATTGATTTAGAATTGGACATATCTAATGTCAGACTCCGAAGCGTGCAGCAAATATATTTTTTCATTTTAAGGGACGTTAATATTTATCTTGACAAAAACGCACTGAGTCAGTGACATAGTGGCGCATCAAATTCTCACCAGTTCAATTATGGCTTTGGAGATTTTTGCTGGGTCAAAAGTTTGAAAAAAAAATAAGGGCCACAAGAAGTTTTCACCATTCATTGATAATTCAATTTCTAGAGTGTTGCACCCATATTCCTTTGATTTGCAACGAGATTTTTCCCTCAAGTCAACATTGATAAAGCCAAAGTTTTGTATCGTCACCGGAATAATATATATTTTAGAATTTTTTTTCACCGGGTCAATAATTTTATCACCGGTGTTTACACCGGGTTGTGTCTGACCGGGTGCATTGGACTGCTTGGAATTTTGTCTTTTAGTTTCGTAAGTAGGGCCATTGGACAATGGAATATTCGATGGATCAGAAAGAAATTTTTCTCTTGAAACAATGGACCTGGTCCAACTTTCAATGCTAAATAAAAACATTGGACCACTTGAGATTTGAAGCGCTCTAGATTCCCAGTACCAGGTCTATTAATTAGAGTCTTATTTAAAGTTAAAAATTGATAAAAAAATCCCTACTGTGAAGACATCTAAACAATTGACCCTATCACAGTTGTCGGTGCATTGGCTCTGTGGTTAGGTTTCAGGTTTCACAATGGAGCGACCCGGGTTCGATCCCTCTTGGATCCCGTAATTTATTCAAATCAATCATGTTTCCTTGTGGTGCGTTAAATTCGATAATGGGTTCCGTTAAATGTTAAATGTTGTATGTGTGTTGTAAAATGTTGATCCATCCAGATAGTTAAGCTTAATATATAATGCCTCTATCGGGAATGTCTATGTAAATGGATGAAAATAATAATAATGAAAAAAAAGTATAAGAAAAATATAACATCAATTTTTCAAAAAAAGGATGAAGATAAACTCATGTCTAATGAATGTCAAGCTACTCTTACCCTCATAATAGCGATTAGAACACTAAACCCATAGCGATTTTCCAAGAAATTTCCGTTTCTTTTGTGGTAGTACGCACCCTCGTTCCCAGTGCTTTTATCGATTTGTATTAAAAAATCACTACGTAGGGAACGGAGTCAAGATTAGGTTGCACGTACTGTATTTTTACTACATGCTACTTGTGAAGCCTAAAAATACATCATCAAAATCACCCAAGTTGAAATACGACCCCCTGTTCCAACTTACAATCATTTCACGCTAATAACTTATGCACGGCGATGAGTCGCCGAGAAGTGACGAGTGACACGCTAATAGCCGCCATAGAAGAACGACTTCCGTGCAAACATGCCAAAGAAAACATATAAATCAATATGTTACGAGCCGTCAATAATCAGAATGTTGTCAGCTAGGATTTATGAATATCGTGAAATCGTCTTACTTCGAGGTTTTTTCAGATTATGTGAGGTTTGGTTTTGATCTTAATTAGGAAGAAGTGTCTTTACTTGGTTACGTCTTGTCACGATCTTGCCTGATTGCTAGGTTGGCATGAGCTATGTCGAATGATTATTCTATCTTTCTTTTTTAATATGCCTTTGATGTGTATGAAGTGTATTTGTGAAGTTTTTTTTATTGCTTTTCATTGCAGACTGGAAACATTTACAAAAGAATTGTTAATAAAGCATTGCATTATCAAAACATGGATGAGTCTTATACTTTCCCGGTACATCTATTCTAAACTAATTTTTTTGTATATATATACAACGATGGGTGCAGGGGAACAAAAAATATTGGGGTGCGGGATGGGTTTTTACCGAATATTTCTTAAATTGCCGCGAAAAATATTGGTACTAGAGTGAATACAGTTAAAATGTTTGAAAAACGAAAAACTGCAAATTTTTATTGGCTGAAATCTATTTTTTTATAGAAAATTTGCTATTTTTCACGAAAAGTATCTGACCGCTAGGAAATCCTAAAAAGTTCTTTTGCTAAAAATAATTGCACAATAACAGATCTTGGCATGTCCATATAGCTGAAAATATATACTTGGTTATACATTGTTCTACTATCTTCGAGTTTTGTCGTTCTTTAAGTCGTTCATCTTTCTGGGAAGACCTCGGAAACAGTTAGTGATCCGTTATTGTCATATCAATGTCATTCTGCCACTCAAAGTACATGAATTACTGATTCTAAGTGTGAAAACAGGCGGGATTGAATTACTCGTTTTCCAAATATTAATAGGGAGAGCAGTCTTGATAGTAGCTCACACATTTTTTGCTTTCTTATTACTGTCGGTAATTAGTGTTCCATAGATGGCAATTAATAATTTGGTTGTGCTGGAATGGACGGAAAAGTTCTAAAGAAAGATTTTCTGAGAAAGAGCAAGGTATCAAACGTTTGCCGAGTTAACTGGTGTTTGAATTAACTAAACTTGTTGCTTTATTATTAGAAGCTCATAGCGTGACTATAAGCCGCATAATAAGATGGTTGAACTGGAAATAAATGATCCACCAAAAAAATAGATATAGGATGTAAAAGTGTTGATGAAAGGATAAAAAAGGGTGATCAACATGAGCAAACTGAAATAACATAATTAATATATTATTCTTAAATTAATAATTCAATATCATATTAGATTTTTAGGAATTTGCGGGTCATAATTCTAACAAAAAAAAGCTCAAGATAAATTACACAAACATCATACACTTTAAGTATACTTCTGAATATCAGTTTGTTGTTAGGGTTTGCTCTTTTTTAATACAGACGTAGGGGGTGGAAGGATTTATGTAATTTTAGCGAAATATTTAACCCCCCTTTCAAAGTCATGACAAAATTTGACTTCCCCTCTCAAAGTCATGAAAAAAATAACCCCCCCTCTCAAATTCATAAAATAAATTTGACCTTCCCTCACTTTCAGGCAGAAGAGAAGTTAACTAAGACAAACACAAACAAGCGACAACCGTTCTCATCGTTCTGATGAACATCTAACATCTCTATTGTGATCGATTCTCTCCCTGTAACGAAGGGCCGCTAAAGTCCATAATGAAAGGGTCGAATAAGACGCGCAATTTTGGTGTAAATAGATTTTTGAAACCCCTTCACAGAAGTCGCGTTGTAGTCAATAAAACAAACACGCAAAAAGGAATTAGAGGGGAAAAAGACAATTTAATTTTTTTTTTCACAAAACAAAATCTGTGCTCATAAACTGTTATGATCCAGATGATTACTACAGTTACACACTGGAATTCTAACATACTGGTAACATTCTTTTTAAGAAATAGAATGAACAGTCCATGGGTGGACCTGGCCTTCTTTTTAAGTAGATGCATATGTCCATTTCCCCCCCAGCTGTGTCTCTGCGAGGGCCCACCAAGTTTGGGTCCTAGGGTTGAAATTTTGAAATTTGAAGCCCTCCAGGAGCCCAGAAAAACATACTTGAGGACCCCAATTTTAAGGTATATAAAGTATTTTGACTCCATCTGAAGGCTAAAAAGATGAATTTCGGATAAATTTGATGCAATTTAATACATTTTGCAGTAGTTCTTTCAAGGTTTATCAAGTCTAATACCTTGTTTTAAAATCACAAGCAGTCGGAGTACACAGTAGTGTGTAGAGACCAGGCAAAAGTCTATGATATAGACCAAAATAGACCTAAAATAAGGAAAAAATAGACTTTTTTAGACATTCTTTTTAAAAAATATAGACCAACTTTTGGATATTATCGAAAAGATTTTTTCATTAGTTAAGAATGATCCTAAAAAGTAAAATATCGAAAAATGCACTTACGCTGTGAGTGCAAATTAAAATGTAAAAAGTGGTATCGAATTGATCCCCAGTTATAACTTACTTACACCAACACACAATCACTTCATATTTGGTTGAGTACGACAAAAATAGAGAAGGGATATTTTTCCTAAACATTAAGGACTTTTTGCTTAAAATTAGTATTTTTAGCACTTTTAGTACTCGGTGGGAGGCATAGGAGCGAGAAAAATCGACATCAATTTAAAATGTAAAAAGGAATAATGAAAATAAAGAATAAATATACAAAAAAAAAAAGTACATGAAAAAAAATTGCGATGAAAAATTGTCATTTCAATTTGACCTCCCCTCAAAGTTGAAAAAATATTTCATCCTCCCCCCTCATATCTCTTTCAACTCCCTACGTCTGAATTAAAAAAGACCAACCCCTTAAGTAAAATAAGTTTTCTTAGACTTAAAATGAACTCAAAATTGTCCCTTAGGCCCTAAGTTTTAAGAAAATTGAGTTGAAATTTTCTTCTTTAAAAGACAACGAAGAACAAAAAAATGATAGAGATTTGAAATTTTATAACAAGATACAAATCACAGATCCTGAGAAAATTGCACGAAATGTTATTTTTTGTATGTTTTAACTCTCTTAAAATATAATTTCAAGAGCTTCCCCCTCCCCCTCCCACACATACACAATTCTTTATCAATTGACTTGTAAATAAACCCCTATGTATACTAACTGATGAATGATTACGTGTCTAAATTATCAAAATTAGGGCTAAGCTGCAACCACATATTTCAGAAATCTGTCAGTGGCATATTAGGCCATATCTTTAGTTGACCATGGTTGTACAAAGACACACAGGATGAATGGATTATTCAATAGTAATAACAAAGCCACTCAAAAAACTAACATTTGAATGACCGGATGAGGGGGTTGATATTTTTGTATCACAGGCTTAGTAAGAATGGAAGTTGGAAGGATGTTACTTTGTGAGATGAGCCACGAGTAAGTAAGAGAGCCAGGGTGGCACTATAAAGTTATACATTCAACTATTTCTTTCAAAATCTCTTTGTAAATCTGAATTGAATAAACACATTGAATGTAGTCGACTTAGTCGACAACGACACTGTACAATTTATATTACAAGCAACTGTTTATGAGGGGAAGACTGACTAAGAACCCATTTGGGATCTTAGGCAGTACAAATTCACTGCTTAAGAACCCATGACAACTT
>JAUKPT010004310.1:0-11233 GCA_032273505.1 Nanomia bijuga
GCCGACAGAAAACTTTAATTGACTGTAACTAAATTTCTTTTTTAAATATAAATTTTTTGTTTCGTATGTAAAATGAAGACACAATTTACTACACATTCGTGAAAAAACTAAACAAAAATTCCAAGAGGTTTGGCTTTTCCTCATATCTAAAAAAAGGTCAAAATACGGTGGAATAATATTTGAAATTATAATCCATTGAATATAGGGATCAATAATTAGGTGGCAGGAAGTATGCAAATTTTGATAAATTTTCATTGAATTGTTTTTGAGATATGAGGGATAAACTGTTTTTCTCCGTTTCATAATTTTTTCAGGTTAAATACTAGTTCACACGTACTTAAAGTTTCATCTCCTCTAAATGCTTACATTACAGAAAGTTTAAGTGATCAAGCAGCCTATTCATTACATTTAAATTACCGTACAATTCTATATTATCCTTTAGTTTTGAACAATACTAATATATCATGTACGTCAAAGAATGTCCTTTGCAGCTATAAGTTTTGTCAATTGCGTTGGAATTTAGGTAAAAGCTTAATGATGAGATAGAATATACCGACTCTATACGTTCAACCTTTTACTTAAGTCGTGAGAGTTAGATTAAAGACCACATGTTTTACATTTGGAAAAAGCCATACAATTCTAAAAATAGTGTTGCTAAATTCCTTGATAATGATCTCTTTTGTAATTGCGCATTTTATAAATCTTTATGTTTCTCTTAGTATAAATTCAGCTTTAAGTTAAGGAACTAAGGTGCTGACTTTAAATCGACGAATTCACTTTTTACTAAATACTCCAAGAACAATGAAAGGAAGAACTTTGTCAATTAGTATGTTGGAACCTTTAAATGTGATCTATGATCTCACCTAAAATGATATTTAGATGTTCATTAAAATGTGACATATTTGCAATTTTGTATCAATTTTTTTTGATTTTCAAGGGGTCAATAATCACAAAACTATTTTTCGTTTTGATTCGGCATATGGATATTTTGATTCTACGATCTACTTTGTTTCTGATATGTAATAACTAGCCTTTAGAAATGTCGTGAACCCTTAAAACCCAAAATTCTGTCGGCATAGAATAAGGCCATATCTATAGATGGCAATGATATTTACATTCTCATAAACAACTTTTTAAAAGAATTGTCACTTTTACTACCAATTTTAATACTAAAGGTTTTCTAAATGATCAATAATTACGTGTCTTAAATATCGAGAAATGAATTTAACTCAAACCACCATACATATCAGGCCATATTCTTTAGTTGGCCATGTCTCCCTTTATGTTCCTTAGTATGCTCAATTATACTCTGCTATTGTACTTCAAACCATATAGCGTGAATATTGTTTTAATACTGTTATAAGCCTAGGAGGTACTCTAACGATACCCCTCATAAAATCAAGTACAAAAAAAAACACTTTTAATGATTTTTTTCCCCTCTATAATTTCAGGAAAAGCCAGAACGACACAGGGGAAAATATTTTTTCAATTTAAATATATAATGACGTTGTGTTGGTAGGGGGAGGGGTGATGCTAAATCAGATTCATTACCTCCTGATAGAGGGTTAAGATTGTAAAGTAACAGGAATAAATGTTACTTCTCAAATATTATTTTACCTTTTGCCCAAGGAAGTTAAGGGAACATGGAAACAAATTTGTTTCCAGTACAGGAACAAAATTAAAATAAAAAAATGTTGAAAAAAATGGTAGACGACACAACGGTTTTTGTATGATTCTCATTTGCAACAAACATTTGAAGGAAAGAAGAATATTTAACGTGGGGACACCGTAAAACAATTTTGCATGCGATTGCAACAAAAAAGAATTTTGTTTCAATCGCATGCAAATTTGTTTCCGTGAATAGAGTGGTGACATGCCTAAAACCACAAATTAATCTTTCAATTTCTTATATGATTGGAATCTACACCAGATTTTTGGAGATTTCAATCTTTGTTGATTGGTTGTAAATTGCATAATCGAGTTTTTGCTTGGTAAATGCAGAAGTGTTTTCTTCATTCCACACCAGATCCGTAGATGCTACATATGTAATATTTATATGAATATTTATGTACAAGTATGCAATTGTCTTCGGAAGAAGAAGAAAAGTACCTCTAAGTCCTTTTATTTTCTTGTAGCACTTCAGTATTGCCTTTAAATGGTGTATTCTAGTATTTCATAGCGGTGCACTGCGCGCAGATTACCTCATAGGACAAAAGATATCGGACAACATATTTCGTTAGTTTTATCCGACATTTCCCCTTATCTTCTATAATTCGTCGGATACTTTCAAAAAATGTCGTTTAATTTGTCCGACGACAATATCACGCAGTATCACGCAGTGTTGTGTCGCGGGCGCATGACCTTCTTATGGAAAATCGTACTGCAAGTATATGAACAATTTGTTCAATATGACGAAGTAATTACTAACTGGTATTATGAAAAAAGATACGCACGATCAATATGTGCACAGCTCCTCCCATCAACTACTGCAGGAATTTTTTTGTCAAATTTCGGCTATTTAAGCCGTTTGATTGGTAGAAAATGACAACATCGTGAAACTTATTGGTTCAATTCAATAATATTCAATAATAATTACGAACTGGTATACATAATGGAACGATCAACGTACGATCACTATGACAACTCAAATGACAGTATCATGAAGCTTATTGGTTCAATACAAAATGTCACGATTTGATGTTCTGTTAAAATAAAAATAAAAGAAAATATTTCTACATGAACCAAATCAGTATATTGATGATGTAATTTTCAACCAATCAAAATGTTGAATTAGTCATAATCTAGCGATAATTTCCAACTATAGCAGCAGGGATTGATCAATTTGTTTTCCAGATACTTATCAGATACACGTGTCATGTCAACACATTTCCATTCGTGTGAGTTAAGCATCGTCTTCGTGGGATACTTACTCGATGGGGGATGCGGATTGCCTTTAAATACACGAAAACATTTAAAAAGAAAACTACCTAGTTAGTTTAGGGTTACACCTCAGCAGTGCTCAGCAACTTCTGGCAGCGTGGCAGCGCGCGCTTGCAAGAAGATCCTGGCCTTTGCAAGAAGATCCTGGCCTTTGCAAGAAGGTCGAGCCAATCAATGAAAAAAGTTAAACGAAAAAACAAAAAGATCATAGTCCATAAGATTCTTAATAAAAAATTGAAGTGAAATGATTCTATTATTGACATTTGTTCATTTGTTTACGTTTTTTTGAGTAAAAATATGACCCAGATAAAAATTGTCTTTGCAAGAAGAATTTCCGCGTTTGCAGGAAGTAAATTATTTTGCCGGACATGAACCAATCAAAATCTTTAAGATGTAATTTTCGACCAATGAAATGGTAATTTTACTTAAAAATCAGGCGTTGATTTCTAAATTTTGTTTTTGTTCTTCCAACTCGTCCAAGTCATATACATCTTCAGATTCGAACACTGAATCATTTTATTCTAGTCCATGTAGGCGTTCAAACTCTAAATAATCATCCGTCTTCGTCACAGACACAACTTCATCTGTGTTCGCTCTGCAGCATCCACTCCAACTTCTCAATTCGTATTATACACATTCTTATTTAAATTATGGTAGAAGTTATTTACCGGAATCCTCCAGGTATGTAAAACGCTATTTTCCTAAATAGTTCTGATATGCAGAACCTTATATATGTCTGAAGTATGATGAAAAATCCCTACAGAAATAAGTCTGAGCACATACTTCAGACATATATAACGTTTTGGATATCAGAAAAATTCAGGTAAATAGCGTTTTACATACCTGGAGGGTTCCGGTAAATAACTTCTTTCTTACATTATATACCTTCAAAAACACAGAGGTTCTTTGTACAGGTCTTAACATAATGGCTGGTAGGGCCGAGCCTAGAATAAAGCATGTTAAGCCTACCCCTAAAGCCGGATCTGATTCTTCGTAGAAATGATTGCAACAACTTCTCACTTACGTATTAAGTTGTAACAAGATTAGAAATCCTTTTTCTTGAATTCGTAATCCTTAAAGTCGTAAGCTTCTTCACCGCGTCATTCAAAACACAAAGAGGGAACAAATCTGGTTTTAGAATACAACAACTTTCTCTCATACTAATATGTGTCACGTGCAAGCTGCGAACGTGCTATTTACCTTCCAAAGTTACATCACAAATCTCAATGTTTTGCACAGCCAAAATGGTAGCTGCGGTAGCTGTGGTAACTAAAATAATAATGAACATTTAATAACCTTTGAGAGTGCACGAGAAAGGCATTTATTTAAAAAAATAGTTTTTTAAAGTCATTTTTGATACACAATATCTACCTTTTCGACGGTTCCAAAAACATTGAACTACGTCATCAGTGACGACACGCTGGAAAGGTGAATATTATTGTCTCGCTTGGTCTCACTTACTAGAGGTCCGTTCTCTATTCTCTATAGTTTAAATCTTTCAAAACACGGCAGGGTATTAAGTCAAGGGCACAAGACGAATACTGGCTTGATTTTTGAATAAGTTGAATGGGTGGAAATCGAAAATGCGACTGGGGTAGAAATAAAACAGTAAAAAGGTTAACAACGACAACGACGTTATATCTTTCCTTTCCAAACCCCAAAAACTTAATTGAAAAAAGTGAAGATGTACATTTAACTAATGAGAGAGAGCCACGTGCAACTTGTGAACAGCACTGCAATAAGTCGGTACCGCCGATACCAGGAAGCAATCAACTCCAGAGGGTGATGGTAGGATTAAGTGGTCCATTAAGGGAAACTTAACGTTACCCATAGCTGCAGTACCGGGATCGAATCTTTTTTTTTATGCCGCCCTGCCTGTGAATGTGCCCACGTGTCATCATTGTCTCGATTAGTCCGTTAAAACTCTCGCGTTACTTCCTGAAAGTTTAAAAAGTGTGTAGCCAGGAAGAGCGTAGTGGCGGTCCAGGAGGGTTTGGGGCGGCAAAATAGCGCCATTTTTTAAAGAAAATTTAGATTTCTCCGGCTGCGTACCGGTCCTGGGCAGGTAGTTACAAGGGCCACTCAGGAACTTAAATCTTTCCATTTAGACCGGTCGTATTTTGAGGTTTGTGCTTCCGGAGAGGGCCATTAATGCCACTGCGATTATTTTGTTCTTTAGGATCTATATTAAAAGAAAAATCTTGGTAAACGGGCTTGGTCCCGGAATAAAGGTACCTTTTGGCCATTATTAGTCTTAATCAGCATAATTTTGGTACAATCCATTAAAAAGTGCATTTTCAAAATGTTCAATTCTAAAAACGGATTAAAAAAATTGTATGGTTTGCCATACTTTGATCAAACGATCAGGAGTTATTAGTGTTAAGAGTTTCAAAAAAACTGCTGATTCAGCATAATTTCGCCAATTTTGCAAATTTCAATCTCAATTATTTCGGGAATTAGTGATCCGAAATTAGCAAATCATTCCATTTTTTTCATCTACTTTTCATTACCAAACCAGCTATTGTATCTGTTTTTAGAATTTTGAAAATGCTAATTTAGACTATTGATAATTCAGATATTACATCATGAACAAAAATTTCACCAACATTTTTAGTTTCAATAAAAACTTCAAATTGTGACATTTTGAAATGAATTAATCACCATTCTTGATGACATAATTTTCAACCAAGATATATCCCTAAGATATTCCATAACTTAGTGTTTCATAGCTTTAGTATTCAATAAAACCAATGATCACGTTAAGATATTCCATCTATTGTCATGACTCATAATAGAGGACATGCTTTCCATTACATAAGCAAACTTAATTAATCGGTCGGTCTTATACATAGTACATTTATCAGTTGATGGAGTACTGTATGCAGGTCTCGGGATAAAGAGCTTTGATAGGAGTAGTTACTTATTTGTGATAAAGGTTATAGTTCGAATAAACCAGGATGTACTTGGCTGAAAAGTTAAGGATATTTATCTTGAACCAAACACTGTTATGAATAAAAAGCATGTATGCAACTTGATAAAGAATAAATCAATACTGTAGATTTACATTTTATTAATATGATTTGGGAACTGGAAATTTACTCGGTATTTGGTAGTTGGATAATTATTCGTATGGTTTTTGCTGACAATGAATTTTAGTGAGAAATTAAAGCCGAATTACTGCTATTTTAGCCTTTCGATTGGTTAGAAATTACAGCATCAGAAAGCTGAATTCAAAATGAAGAAAACATTTCCAGATGTACCAATCATAATATTGATGATGTAATTTTCAACCAATCAAAGGATTGAATAACAAGCCATAATTCTGCGACGATCACTTATTGCTGACGATTGTGAATTATGGTTTTTACTGATTATTGATTATTGATTAAATACTCGATTATATTTCAAAATAAGCCCTAAGGGGGAGAAGGGGTCATCTCAAATGTCTATCTAATTTAGACTGTTGAATGATTAATTATTACATCATAAAGATTTTAAGTTTAGTTTCAATAAAATTTTAAATTATGATATTTTGAAATTAGACAAACTTTTGAGATAAGCTCTAAATACATCAAAGATCGTCATATTTTGGCACGACTCAGAGTTACAAAACATATTGTAACTTTGCGGAGAATGAAATTACGATAAATAAAAATAAAAATACCTAATTTTCACTTTCACTTTCAAAAATGATAGTGTCATATTAAATTGCTTGTTAATTTCTACAATCAGTGGAAAAATCAGCTCAATCGGATAAAACTTGACGATTTTATCGAATAAAGTTACGAAAAGTGTTTTGTATGTTTTGAAATTGACGTGGTCATTGGACGGTTAATAGTAGGAACCTTCACCGATTGGTTGATTTGAGATCACATCATCAGGAGTTTTTATCATTTTTAATTCTAATAAAACGTCGAAATGTGATTAAACCAATAAGCTTCCTGATGATGTAATTTCCAACCAATCAAACGGCAACAATAGCCGACAATGAAAAGTATACAATAGTTGAAACTGAGGATCTAGAATTACAATTTACTTTAAAGGCATAAATATTTTTAACTGCACATTATGGACACGGACTCTGATATGAGCCACACAATTTTTTTTTTAGTCAAACAAAAAAAAATATTTCAGATTAGCATATAAAGAATACCATACTCAATTAGACAAATGTGGTCGGGTTAATTTTGAACAAAGAACTTTACTTATGAACTAACTCTCTCTTGTCCGGTGTTGGGGATTAAGTAATGTGTTGGCCGGACGCCGGACAATGGGGAATAGGTTAGGTCATGATCACATGTGTCTGCACGACCGCATGCAGGTTAAGATGCATTTCTACTCAACCATGCTGCTGCACCGAAGTCCGGCGTTCAAAGTAAGCCTTACTTTAATATTTTTTTTATAGCAGAAAAAAAAATGTTCCGAATATTACTCACTGTCAGAACAAAGGGAGTCCTGGCGACTCATATAATTAAGACCTGGTGCTAGACTTTGAGTGAGAGTGACTTATGTCTTGTTACTCATGACGATGAGTCAAGATGTTGGACTAACTATATCGTCAAGTGGACTCACTTTTATGTGATGAGTTGACTCATTATATCGTCAACTTTTTTTCTTGGGTCGGCAGGACTCAATAAACTAAGTCTGATTGACTTAAAAAAGTGAGTCATCACGACTCGAAAAAAGTCCGTGAGACCGACTTACTTTTTTATGTCACTTTGTTAAGAAAATAGACAAATAATTAGTGTATCAGTAACAAATTCTGGATGACAGGAATATCCGGAACCTTTTCAGCTATACTTTTTGTGGCAATTGTTGTTAGTGTTTTTGGATGTTATAATTTGTCTTCATCGTATTTTTCCATATAAATTGACACCGTTTAACGGCTTGAATTTAGTGATTATGAATACCACTGTGAAAAACACAAAATTTAAATGTTTAAATGTCAGTGTTCAACAGAATTTTCATCTTGCAAAGTAACATTTTATCTGGGTCAAATTTTGTACTCAAAAAACGTCAACAGGGCCGAAAGCCTGCCAAAACTTTAGGGGTATTTTGTTTAAGGGCATCCTATTATTTTTGTACATTTCAATACCAACTGATTGGACTTGCTTCATACCGAAAATCTAGGAAATTGCATATTCTTTTTGAAAAATAAATATGGGGTGTAATAAACGACGTATGAAAAAAAGCCCAATAAAAATAGGATTAAGATATGGTGTCTAATTCAAACTGATTGATCCATGTAGCTGGAAACAATTTAATTATTTTTAACCTTCACAAAACACTAAAATGTGACATTTTAAATCGTACCAATAAGCTACCTGATGATGTAATTTCTAATCAATAAAAAGACAAAAATCGTATGGTCCTTTTCACAGAAACAACCGAAATTACTGTCTAATGAATGCAGGGAAAGACTTGTTTTCTGAGGAGAAAAAAAAGTCAAAATAAATAGATTTAGTTCAAAATTGTTTTCTATCTAATTTTTTGAGCTTAGAGTTAATCGGATTAACACATTTCTTGCTTGAACCTTCTCAATGAGTGGCGTACTGGCATTCGAATATTCGACATTCCTGGGATTGACTAATGCAATTATTTATTCAAAAATATCAAATAATTTGGCAGAATATTAACTAACATTTTGTCATTCATGAAATAATTTAGCTTTAACAAAATATCAGAACATTGTTCGGCATTTAGGGCTTATGGGACGGTCCAAAAATAGAATTTATTGACGTTCCATCATCGCCGTATGATGGCTAACACGGATTTGTTTTTGCAGTGAACGTTTTCATCATTTTTTGATTTAAGCAAACTATGATATTCTAAATTGAACCAATAAGCTTCTTAATGATGTAATTTCTAACCAATCAAGCGGCTAAAATCGATAATCGATAAACGGTATCACCCAGCTGACAATCATTGCCATAATGGTTTTTAAATCTTTCATGGCTTACTTAATATTACACGGCCTGATTCTTTGCTATGCACTTTTCAGTTGAGCTATTTCCCATGAAGCTTTTGACGTGAAAAATCGTGCGAACGTAGTTATAATCAAAAGAAAATATTTCGAAGAAAATAAAAAAGAAATTGATGAGAAAATGAACAATTCTTCATTTTGATTAAATACTATCAAATCTCTCGTTCCAATACATTTGAAGCTTTCGGAAAAAGATAACAATAAAGTTATGATCATCATTAATCCACTAATTTAATTAGACTGATGCAGAATTGGGTCATTTTTCACATTTCTCTTTTTATCTCAGCCATTATGGGTCTATGGTTTTCTAATTTTACACAGTGGGAGATCCGATTGATATCATTCCACATACGTAGAGTGAATTGAATTGTATAATTGAGGAACAATCTGTTGACGAGACACTGTTTTTTTAGGGATATCTGAAAAACCCATTTTGCGATATTTTCTGATCCTGCAAGACAAAACTTCTTTTGGGTAGGTTGACTTAGGTTTGAAATATCCAAGCAAACTGTGACCTCGAAACACCTCAACTGAAAAGTACATAGCAAAGAATTAGGCCGTGTAACATTAAGTAAGCCATGCATATACAAATAAACACATCATAAAATTGGATTATGTTTAGCGTCAAATAAGCAAAACCCCAAGTTCTCGAGTCCTCCAGTTGAATAAAAAATAGAATCTTTGATTTATGAGAGAACATCAAATTTTAGAACAAAACAGTTAAATTTAAATTGCTAAAAGCAAAAATGGAATAAACTTATATATGCGGTTTTTCGTCCATAAAGAAAGAAAATACATTTGCAAATTTTAAATGTGTGGCAATGGACGGTAAACAGATGTTCAATTTTGACCTTAACCAAAATTGTTCAAAACACCAGAGTTGTTCACAATTCTCATAAATTTGAGACCTATTGCTTTAAAAAATTATGATTAAAAAAATCATGTACCTTTGACATATATTAGATTTGACTACTGTAATTGCTACCGTGTGTCAAGTAAACTCGTTTTAATTTACTTAGTAAAAACAAACTAGCGTTTTGGAAACTAATCGTTTTTGTAATTTTGTAGATCCGGAAATGAACCATATCCATCAAAACAAAGTAAAGAAAAGTATTAGTGCTTAAAGAGATTTACAAGTAAAAAAAATCAAAGGCTAACTATATTCTTTGTTTCGTATACTTATTGTAATCTAAAACTTTATCCATTCTTTCACATCATAAAATGTATCAAAAGGTATTTCAGTAGCTAATATAGCCAGCAGTTTTTAAAACACCAGTACCAGAGTTTTTCTGAATTTTTACAAGTAATAAAACAACAGCCAATTATTTTCTAGGTATCATATTTAGTCTATTCACGTCAGTGCTATTATTTTACCGTCGTTGTAACATCGCCAGAGTAAACCTTTTTCTACTACCATGCAGTGAGCGGTGATCGGTGAAAACCGACAAGAATATCAGAACACCAGGCAGCATATTTTTGGCATTTGAGCAAAAAGAAAAGCGGCAAAAAAAAACGATCATCATCATATCAGAGTATGGAAGTATGAAAAACTTTTGATGATTTTATGGCCTATTTCAATTTTTCAATTTCCCTTTGTTTTTCTCATTTATACGAACTGACATTTCAATACTTAGGAGGGTCAGTTTAAGGGCTTATTGCAACCCAAAAATTTAAAATCTTTCCCCTCTGGCCCTCGGGTAGATGTTGTAAATAGCAAAATCACCGTTGGCACAAAATTTCCTTATTTCGCAGACTGCCATGTAAACATAAGAATATAAAAATTCTATCACAGACCTATTTCATAAAAATACTTTACTCACAGAAACCGTAGGACGATCACAAACCACAAGAAGGGTTAAACTGGAGTGTTCAGAGAAAACATACAAACAATGAATCAAACCAAACAAAATAATCAAAAAAAATTCAAATTCGGAAAATAAATCAAAGTTTTAATTGTGTCTTGTAATAAAGAAGACATTTGCATTCACAATCACATTCTTTCAGTTATCATTTTCTCCTTTAATCTCCCTTTCATTTGTCTTTGTCAATCAGAAACTGGTATGAAAATAGTTTCAATCAAGAATTTGGAACAAAATTAGCATTAAGATTTTTACATTCATCATCAGGGATTTTGTAATAAGAATTGTGCTTTTTAAAATTCTACAACTAAAAGCCCAATTTTCATATCATAAATTATTTAATGGTTTTAATAAAAAGAAATCACGCAAACAAAAGGTTCTAGAAACTTGTAGAGGTTCTAATAGTTTTCAAATAATCAAACAATATGTTCAACTTTCTTATAAAATTCAA
>JAUKPT010004312.1:0-11231 GCA_032273505.1 Nanomia bijuga
TCTCAGTGTCGTTGATTTTCTTCTTCATTTTTCACCTTCTTCCCTTTTCTTTTTTCGATATTTCTTTCTCTTATCTTTTGTCTCAAAGCTTCGTCTTTCATTTCCCGAAAACCAGACGAAAAAACATCATGGGAACATTGAGATATGAGACTTCAAAAATTATTCTCACATTATATGAAACAGACTATAGTGTGACTTACTTTGTGAGGGTGTACCAAAATCACTACCTGAAATAAACTAGTTAAAAATAGGGCCTTACAGCAAACAAATTAACTAGATAAAAGGTTTGCTTTTATCAGTATTCATTTTAAAGACCAATATTTTGTTGTGTTCAAAAGAAGCCACTTAGTCAACTTAACAGGTACCAATAACGATTACCCAGGTGAGAAACAGTTTGGAAGGAAGGTTCACAAAAAGAATTCTATCACATTTGGTCATCATACACACTTGAAAGAGCAGAGATAACCTTATATGAAAAAATGACCAAGAAAGTAGCTCTAAAAGTGAGGTAGCTAAATCTGATACTTGCAAAACTTGCAGCTGTATGCACATTTTGCTCAGAAGCACTGCCACAGAATTTGGGCAAGGGGGTCAGAACAAACAAAAGGGTAAATAATGGTGCAGTAAAAGGATGGCTAAACAAAAAAATTGAAGAAAAATGCATAACTTGTCTGCTTAGCTTTTTAAAACAGGATTTTAACCAAGACATTTCCAAAATTAGAATGATATTAGAGGAAAAAACGAAAAGAAGAAAATTAATCTATTATCAACAAATATGTTAACCTTAGGTAGAGCCTGGTGGGGCAACAATATGCCCTTCAAGAGCAAGGGGGGGGGCAAAACTGACCCCGCTGCCACCGTGCTTCCGGCGCCACTGATTTTGCTGAATGAATATATGACAAAGAAACCAACGTGAAACTTCCAAATCTTACCTAAACTTACCTTATCTATCGTACCTAAACACTTGCTTTTTAAAGGATAAATAAATGTTTTTCTATAGCTCAAGCTAGCTAAAACCCAAAATAAATAAGAGAAGAAGAAAATATTTTCATCCTTTCGGTGACCAGATGTAATCCGCTTCCTAAGCATCTAAAAAAATACCATTCTCACACCACCAGCAAATTTCAATTTATTGAGATTTAACATTATGAAAAAAGCAAACAGGACAAAGAGCAAAACCATAATCATCTTCAACTCTCACTGCTTCTTCGTCGCAACGCCATTTTTATTTTTTCTAGCTAGCTTTCTTGATTTCTAGTTTTACGCGGGAACGGTAGCTTGAGCAGTGGCTATTGATAATACAATACCGTATTGTTCTTATCCTATTGTTCCTATTATCATGTATACGCGATGTATAAGGATGAGATAGTCATTACGGTAATACCTGCAAACTTCAGATGATTGTGCCGCTTAGACCAAACGAATTTGTGCAAAAACAATACCCGATATATAATTAGAGTAATTATGACAATGATTTTGGAAGGATTGCTATTAGAAACAAAAAAGCATGGCGCGCAATTGTCATGGCGCGCAATTGTCTTGTGCTCAATTATCATGGAGCGCAATTATCTTGCGCGCAATTATCATGTCGCGCAATTGTCGTGGCGCGCAACTCTCGGAGCACGAAAAATTGCTTAGATTTCCTGATTTTAACACTGAACCTACTATTGACCTGATTTTGGCCTGTTTTTAGTGTTATTTGACCTGATTTTGACCTGTTTCTATAAAAAAATGACCTGATTACCTGATTTTTGAGAATAATTTTACAGTGGAAACCTTGCAACTCTTCTATCGTCGTAATTTATGCTGGTGCCTAGACTGAACGTATGATATTCGACCTTTATGTGTGTATTACTCTCTCAAATGAATGGACTAAAAACAAACGAAGGGTGTTACGTTTGTTCATTGCATTACAAACATGTCATTAGGTCGCACTAATATGAATAATAAAGGACAAAAAAGACACTCCACCGCTGCAAAAGTATGACTAAATGAATGATAAACAAATAAGCAAACTTTCAATAGTGACAATACATATATTTACGCAATATCATGTCATAATTGTTTATGGAAAATTCATTTTAAAGGTGGGGCCAATTTCTCTTTTGCTTCACTAATTTATTTATTATTCATATTGTATACGACTAGGATGCTGTTTGTAGTATTGGACAGTGACGTAAGTCCATTCATTCGTTATTCATACATCATTTTTTTCCTTTTTGGGCAAATATCGTGTTGGGCATTAAACGCTTTTTGACCTCTATATACACGCCCGGTATATGCTTATCTTTAGTGAGATGTATAATGATATTAATGATAAAAATTACTGTCCATTTTTATTGAAGAAAAAAACGAAGTTCAATATGAAGTGAAATGAAAGGATTATATGCACTTTTTCATTTTGTAGGGTCCTTAGCTAAACTATTTGGACTGCGTTTAAATTTATGAAAATTCTACACGTTTTTCTAACTGGTGAAAGTTTTACCTTTTCTAACCAGAAAGATTTTTTATTCTATTCAGATTTTAAGGTAGATGGATAACTTTTTAATTCTGATAATCATTATGTTTTGAGGTTGTGACGTAGAAACTTTAATGATGTCAAGAAGACATTTATCAAGAGCTTGGTCTTTGGTCCAAGTCATCGCACCAAAGAGTCTAGAAGTGTCAACCATTTCCGTTTGACCCCTAAGATTTCTAAAAATATTTTCATTTCTATTCTTATTGTTACGTGACTAAACTAACAAAAATTGTCCATATTCTCTGTCTAAAATCAAAATAAATTCAGGAAGCTGGAATCTATATGAAACGACTTATGATTCTTCTGTTCAAGGAACAAAATCACTTTCAAAGGGAAAAAGTCTTCTTTTCTGAAATAACAAGCAATTAGGATCAATTTCTTTTAATTGCTATCAATTATAAGAGTGTAATTCATCAATTATTACATACCGTTATAGTCTAAGCTAGCTATACGTTGCGAATCAGGAAATAATTCAGACCTTCATCTAACATTTCATTTTATAAAAGTATTTATCCAAAACTTAAAAAGCAAAAATTATAAAAAATTGCTGCTACCCAAAGTATATTTTCGAAAATTCTTAAATTTCAAAAAATAAAAAATTCGAGTCTTAGTTAGAATATTTACTTTTAAACAGGATTGCCAAAACCTCCTATAAAAGTCAGTTTATTTTCGAGTTTGACCTAAATAACTTTTTTTCTTTTAATTTTCCAATTTTTTACTGCTTTGCCCCAATTGCGCAAGTTATGATCGAGGCTACGCCTAACTTTTTGAAGCCTAAATCAGCCATTAGTCGATAAAATCTCCTAAAAACTTTCTTTAACCATAATGAAGGTATTCAACAAGCAGTACTAAGATTTCTCCTGAAAGTCCTCATTCTGGAGCACTACAGGGTTCTGAAATTCAAAATGTCCTTCAACCATGTTGAAAGTATTCACTAAGCAGCACTAATATTTCTCCTAAAAACTTTATTCCGGAGTATTTTTGGGTCCAAAAATTTAAAATTCTCTTTTATCAAAGTGAAATTTATGCATAAGAAACTAATTTTGTTACTCAACTTGATCACTATCCATTTAACTCCTTGGTAACCAGGTAGTTATGTAGGTTAGGAATTTAGGGGAAGAAATAAAGGCTTTTCAAAGTGCGGTTTGAGGGGAGGGGGTTAGATAAGGGTTTTCCGCCAAAATATATACCGTTGATTCATTACACTAGAAACCGACTTTACATTGCCATATAAATCTGTTTAATACTTCAAAGCGCAACAGATTAGAACAAAAATCAACTTTGTCTACAACAATGAACTAAAAGATCAAATCAAAAAGATCTTTATCTAAAACAAATGAATTATTGATCAATTTATGATTTTTCTTCAGACTTACCCCTTCTTACAGGCGGATAGGCAGGGAAATAAAAATTACCATGGGTTACCGTATTCATATATTGGTTTGAGTGAGACGCAAGTTGTCTAGGAAACTCTGATTTGTAATGATTTGTAATGAATAATTGGTTTGTACGCGTGTTTGTGCTACCAAATGATACAGACATCAAAGAAAACTTTCCGAATAGACGTGATATATAGCTTTAGTCAAAGTTTTATATGTGAATATAGAGGGTTTGTTAGGTACATACAAGACTGTATTGATCAGACACGTCTATGTACCTATACTTACTTATACTAGATTATTTTATTTGGTTATGATTTGATTCGACATGTCTAATGATGAATTCTTGGGGGCTATTATATAGTTCAGATCCCCTGAGTATCCATTTTTATAGGGGGGAGGGGGGTACAAAACTTTGGACAGCTAATAACAAAAGGAGTTAAAAGAGTAGAAAATAGTGTTAATAAAGAAAAGCTTTATTTTTACTTGATTACTGAATAAAGTCTACAGACAGTACGCGAGTACTGTCAAGGTACCTTCATTCAAAGTACAGCTCTTTGGAACATTGGTTATCTCATTTACTTGCCAGTACCAAATAAAGAATTAGAACATCTAAAAACTGTGTTATTCGAAATAAATAAAACATTTCACTATTTATCATACCGATACAAAAAAGGGTTAAACTATCAGTTTGGGGAGTAAATTATATGTGATAATTTTGGTCAAAAGATCACTGTACTGCACTGTTACCAGAGTGAAGGTGAATAATAGATCCTGGAATCTTGACACAGATGATACTTTTCAAAACTTCATCAATAATTAAACTCTTCAAATATGTAAAGTGTATGTAAATTATTGAATATATAATTCCCAGCATACTCCGCTTGTCAAGGGTAAAAGCGACAACAAAATCATAAAAACAGGGTAGAAATAAGTGATTTATACTGATTTCTATTGTTACGGATCAAAACAGGGAAGGAATTGGAAAATGGTATGGGGAAGAAATTCGGAATTTTGGCTAAAATATTCACCCTTGCCACTAGTTTTCCGATACGTACAAAAACGACTACGAAGAATATGACATTCCTTGGTGTGTGATGATTTATATGCATATGCCGTGTGAGGGGAATTGGGTGAACAGTTTTTAAACATGGACTAGACAAGACTTTCCATTTGTTTTGTATTCTCTATTCGATATGGTTATACGATCAGAATCTACAAAATATTTTGCTCTCATTTGCAACTGATAGTCAACTGACACTATCTAATCAATTTCGAGGAGAACTAGGAAATCATACTTGCTTGAGGGAAGTGTTGCTCGGAAATGGCCCTTAATGAACAATAACAAAAACAAAAAATGTAGATTAACATCGTTTCTCGTATATACTTAAATAGAATTTTTATGAATAAATAGACTCTACTTTATAATATTTATCAATACAATCAGGACTGGTGAGAGTTAGTTCCCGGGGAGTCTTGACGATAGAAATATATTCTGTCTGGCTAGGATGACCCTCTTCCCCCCCCTCGGGTCCAAAACTTCTCATCTGGCCTATAAACTATTAATTTCACTATATTAATTACTTTCATAAGAGGCTCGTCGTCTGATAGTTCAATTGTATAGGTAGTGATGGTTGATACAGAGGGCTCCCTGGAATAAGCGTCAATGCAGAGCTATTCAAGCTAGTCTGAACGGATTTCTCATTCAAAACAGACGTGTAAGACGGGGGTGTATCCAACGAAAGATTTGCCCCCTGGTTTTGATCAAAAGTTCCAGAAAGGGTAGGATAATGTATTGGTGTTTGATTAACCATTAGGTTAAAACCATTTGGTTGGAATATCTTTGGAATTGTAAGATTCCCTGCAATTGGCGTGCGCATGGCTAAGTTCTCAACGAGTTGTCTCAAATTAGCCATGTACGGAACAGTACCTATTACTATGTTCATTTCAATAAGAGCACTTTTCTTCCCTTTACCCACTTGAACCTGTAACTTATAACTCACTTTTATCTGTTTACAGCTCAAAATCGTTGGAGCTGTATCTGGAATGATAAAAGGCTGTCTGGTCCATCTTTCTGTTGTCTTCTTTTTGATAGGGGGACCATTAAGTACGGCTATTTCATTTTCGACTGTCTTACTTTCGCCAAACGCTTTATACGTCACAATTTGGATTAATTTGGCTCTTAGTTTATGCATGTTATTTCGGGTCTTGTTCATTATTTCGGTGTTTAGAAAAATCGATTCGCCGACGCAATAGCATGTTCGATCGATATTTGCGTTTAACTCGAAAAAACCGCCGCGACAGCAACTCGACATGATTTCATGACTTACCTCGCCGCTTTTACTTTCTGCGAATTTTGGATCGTTAGTATCGATAAGTTCGTTTAATGTTACACTCGATTTGATCTTATGATCAAACTTCCATGGTTTATGTATTTTTGCTTTGAGAACGTAACGTATGAATCCCAAGTTGCTTTCGAATGAGGATGGTAACGTTTCGGGTAACGTGATCGAAAACGGATACGATTTCTTTCCTGCCGGATGTACGTAGTTTTTCACAGTTGTTTTTGAACCCGGTAGGCCGCCAAACAGACAATGGCACTCATTAACAATCACTTCTTTCTCCGTAAATGTTTTTGACTTCTTTTTATTATCTTCTCCTATTACCGAACCTTTCCAGCGAACGTATACTTTCCCCAATAACTTAATCCGAATTCCTCTCATTTTCATCGGTTTCTTTAAATCTATTGTGACGAACCCCATAATCGGGTGACCAGGATAAAATATAGCTTGAGGTGGGTTAAAATGAATCGAAAATTCGGATAATTTCTTCATAGTTCCAGATTTTACCGATGAAAAATATCTGAAATACTTTTAAAATAGCACTAGTAACGAATGATAATGTTCACCTTTTTAATCCAAAGCGATTACTTTCGTTTTTACTTTCTTAATTGAAGCATAAACAAAGAAATTACGTACAAAATACCCAAATATCAACCAAGTAAAATACCATCTACACTGCCGCATTCACGTGGCTGCCTTTAATACTAGTCTTGTTTGGGTTTCCCCATTCAAAACCTTATCACCAACACTCTTATATGCAATGAATGCATTAAACAAAAACCACAGAAGAATCTTTAAATATATATGAGCAGTTAACGTTAGTCTCATGTAACAATGTGAATGTGTTGTGAAAAGGTTGACTGTGCGAACGCTATGTTTGTTTGGATAAATAAAATCTTGATGTGTCATATATCTGTGTAATAATGTATTATCTTGAAGATATGTGTCCCTCCTTCGTTGATGATATTCACGTATTGTTATGGTCGTTTCCATAGAAATATTGAAGAAGAAAAGTGTAATACGTAATTAATATTGAAAGAATTGTTGTATATTTGTGTATCAAATACTTTTACCTCGCCAGGTATGATTCAAATGTCGTGCAGTAATCACGAAGCACAGTGGTTTTCGGAAGTACTTTACTTGATTGTTAAAACTTTTCTTCGGGATCTACTATGAAGCGCGAATTTGGATCTTTGAATTTTTTATAGTCAATTTCCGTATGATAGAAAAAGTCTTCTAGAAAGAAATATTGATGTCAGATTTCCATACAATTCCAACTATTGACTCAGCATCCGTCATTTCCTGAAGTTCTTCCTTTTTGAAGAAGATAAGCAAATGATTTGATCTCCAAGGGGAGAGAGATTCAAGTTTCTATTGTAATTTCAACAACCTAGCGATTCACAGATGATCAATCATGTTTCTTTCTTCTTTTGAAGGGCGTTGTAAAAAGATCCACTATACCTTAACTTATTTTCGCTTTGTTGGAAAATTTTGTTCTTGAATTTTTCTTTCTTTCTTGTTTTATTTGCATATCGCAATTAATAAGCAACATGGGTAGGAATGTAATTAAATGGTGCTGAATGTGCATGTTCTAACAATATTTGTTGTACCAATGAATGGACACAATAGATACTGTTTGATTTCAAGGTTTTAACACGTTTGAAAATAGATAGCTTAAGAATGCCTTCGGTTACAAATTATTTGTATAGAAATTCCATAAATAGGGATCAATGCCTGTGCTGTGGTGTCTATTTAGTAACTTGGTCTATAATATAGACTTCTTTAAAAAATGGTCTCTGTTTCATGCACAAGTCTTTACTTAAAAATTTTCTTGTAAAGATATATTTTATTTTGAGAAAACAAGGGCAAATTTCGAACTCGCAAATCTTCTATATATATGGAATGGTGTGGAAGGAGTACTGGGACAATTTTTATTTTCTATAGTGGTCTGTAGTAACAATAAATTCAATTGTGGAAGTAAGGCTGACTTATTATGTGGACAAAACTCTTGTTTTTTTGTCGAGATTCTTAGGAGTACATAAAGGCAGAATAACAATTTTCCATTTAGTCTCTATTTTCATAAAACATTGGTTTCTATTTGAGACTTTTTTCATTGAGACCAAGGTTCCCATCACTGCTACTTAATCTAAAATCACAAAACAAAGAAATTATTCAATTTAACAAATAAGAATGGAAATTTCAAGAAATTCTTTTACCAAAACTAAGATTCACTTCGACGAAGTTCGGTGATTCTCCTTCTTTTTTTACCATTGACATTGTAAATGTTCATAGTAAATTTACTTATCATTTGGGCACAATCAACATTACTCATTTATCCATTTCCAATTTCATTATAATTTTGCCAATGAAGGTTTTATGAAAGATATTCTTGAATGAATAATGAAACTGATTCACCAACATTGATGACAAATGACGAATCATTCATCATAACTATATAATAGAATAAGATGGAATAGGCAATCCCATGCAATTATAAAATCTCAATGACGTTTCATCCTATTGAACAACTTTTGACAGTTTCCCTTATGTGTTGGTGCTGCAACGTTCATAAGAACAATTTGCTAAGAACATTGAAACAATAAAAATTAAATTCTAGGCTTCAAATGTGCACATTTAATTCAATTAGTTAGGAAAAATAAGCATTGTTGAGAATAAATTAAGAATATTGTGGGAAAGTTTATGATATAAGATGAATTGCATCTTAACCTTAAAACAACACTATTACCATAACTGATTTTTCTTTGCAAAAAAAAGATCATTTTTGTTGCACAGTGATGAGTAAGAATTTTTACAAGTTTACCGTTTCGAATCTTCATCCTCTCCGTCTTCTCACAAAAAATCCAATTTTAATAACAGTTGATATTTGTTACATTTATTATTGATATATTTGCAATACTTCAAAATGGATTTTTAATGGATCAGTTCTCTTTGCCAAGAAAACCTTTTTTAAAGTCACATGACTTGCATACACAACTTCGATAAAAAAATCCTTTGATTTTCATAACTGCAGGCGAGACGTAAAGAAAGTATATTTTGTCTTGTTTTTTCCTTAAATCCTTAAATCTACTGGATTGAAGATCAATAAACAAGGAAACGAGCATGTAAATACGATAAACATTGTACCAGCAAGCATAAATTGTATGCGTTGTTTTACGTTGGTACGAGGTCACCGGGAAAATATTTTGGTATGAGAGGCAAAGATTTTCCAAGGCAAAATATTTTCAGGGCAAAAATTTTTCAGGGCAAATAAAAAGCAAAACGACTTTTAGAGAAAATTCTCTTGTTCTACCAGAGCTATAATCGCAAAAAGTGTGTCCGTTTGTGTGGGTCGACCAAAAAGTTACAAAGATCTACAAAATGAAGATGTAGCTTGACCATATAACAAAACTGACGAAGCTCGATTTTTAAAAAAGTGTCTGTCGTTTTAGATATTGTCCGAAAACCTCTATTTTTAGGTATTTTTCGAGATTTTCTCGAAATCTAATCGCTCGATCTATTTTTGTTTTGTGTGATGTTGTAGCCCTAATCGTCCCATACATCCTAAAAAAAACCGCATGTCAGGCAAAATTCTGGTACAGCGTCCGGAAAGTACCAAACTTTTTCCGAAAAAGTGCTATAGCTTCGGCGCCATTTTTGGTGCTCTTTCTTTCCAAATATTGCCCACAATCAAGATCGATTCAACGCAATTTAAAGTACTTGTATACCAAGCTGGAAATCAATTCAACCATCCGGTACGGAGTTATGGCCGGTCAAAAATGACCGGTCAAAAAAATCTTCGGTTTCGTGTTTTTTTGTAATTTGTTCGAAAAATGACCTATGATCATTTTTCTAAATGTTGTAGCTCTTTTGATCCCACATATCGTATAAAACCGCATATTGTGTTCGTTTTGATTGAGATGGAGATTCTTTAAATCAATTTGCTATAAATTGAATTATTTGCATGCCAAACAAGAACTTTTTTAGAGCAACCGTTGCTGCGTTACGGCCGGAAATGTAACGAAATTTTGTGAAAATTTGAAGGTTTTGTTTCCGAACACCTGTTTTTTGCAACACAATGTATTTGAACGTTATAACTCCTTAATTAAAATATGTAAAGGATAGTTTAAGCAAGTTGCATGGGAGTTTATAGACATTTTGGAAAGGTATTTTGGGCTCTATCGTCGTTAAACCGACGATAATTGCTCAAAAATTCAAAAAAATCAAAATATTTCCGCCATTTTCCAAAAAGTTGCAACTTAAATTTTTTTATATAAATAAAGTCTATGTCAAAAGTCTAGACAGAGTTTGTAAAAATCCCTTGCCATTTCTTAAGTTTTCATCGGATTGATAAAAAATGTTCAGGGTGTTTTCTTTAGATTATGTGGAACATTCTCAAAGTGTTTTCGTTGAAAAAAATGAAATTATCATAGAGAAAATGAAGATGAAGTAATGTCGTTAATTTCTTTTGTAATTCAACAGAGCGCTAAATGCACTCTTACTGACAATGGCATTATCTTATTTCCTATAGGATAATAAAATTCTAAATTTATGTAATAAATTTTTTTAAAAAGAAAACTCGTTCTTTGATACCACAAATTGCTATGATATGTACTGATTAATTACTGTCTTCTGTTTTTTGTGCTTAGTAATCATCAATACATCTTTTATGCATTCATAAGAAAAACGAAGGTTATTTGATTAAAAGGCTTTGCAAAAACAGTATAGTAAACAGGTAAATTATATTACCTGAACTGGCCTGGTTTCTTAATACTTCATATGCATTTATAAGATTAAAGAACAAAGCCTTCTTTAAAGGGTCATAACCGGGGAAGGATTGACGGCTTAAAGATTAAGGATTATAACAACGTATTTTTTCCGCGCAAAAAAACAAGATATTTGTGAGTCGCAAAATTTCCATCTTCATTTTCTCTATGATAATTTCATTTTTTTCAACGAAAACGCTTTGAGAATGTTCCACATAATCTTAAGAAT
>JAUKPT010004313.1:0-11228 GCA_032273505.1 Nanomia bijuga
TGTATAGTTATCCGGTGTATCACTTATCGAGAGTATACTGTATAGTTATCCGGTGTATCACTTATCGAGAGTATACTGTATAGTTATCCGGTGTATCACTTATCGAGAGTATACTATATAGGATTCCGGTGTATCACTTATCGAGAGTATACTGTATAGTTATCCGGTGTATCACTTATCGAGAGTATACTATATAGTTATCCGGTGTATCACTTATCGAGAGTATACTGTATAGGATTCCCCACCGCGGGTTAACATCTTGGTCTAGTTCCAGGTAATACGATTGAAAAATGACGGAAAAAATAAGCTGAAATGTTTATATCGTCGTGCAACTTATATTAAGGTTCCTTTTAGCCAGACTTTTAGCATAGTTATTAAAACACATGGTTAGGAAACACCATTGAATTATGATAAAGAGATCGTCGTATCTTGCGAGGAAATTGTGTTCACTATTAATAACACGTGACTTGAAATTTATGACTGTTACTATTATTTATCAGGATTAACTTTATTAAGACGTTATTCTCAATTTGTTAATAAAAATGGTATTGTTTCGAGTATAATAGTTCTTATCAATAGATTTCAATATGGGTGATTAAATATCCGCAGTACCATCAACAATTACAAATAACAATAAGTTTCCTAACTATTCGATCAAGTAACTATGCTTTTAGACTCTGCAAATCATTGTTCCTATATATATATATATATATATAGTTTATGAAACACCATTGAATTATGATAAAGAGATTGTCGTATCTTGCGAGGAAATAATGTTCACTGTTAGTACCACGTGACATGAAAAGGGAAGCTGACACGTGACTCGTGCTATGTCTGGATAAAATGATAAGGAGTTCAAAGTTTCAAGAAAACTGCTGATTCAGTGTAATTTCGCCAATTTCGCCAAATTCAATCTCAATTATCTCGGGAAGTAGAATTCCAAACATAGCTAACCTTATCATTTTTTTCATCTACTTCTCATGCCTAATCCAGCTATCTAATCCGAATTTAGAATTTTGAAAATGCACTTTATACAGCTGGAATGAACAAAATGGACCAAAACTAGGCTAATTATTGGCCAAGAGGTTCACACTGTTTACTGGTTATATTGGTAACCAGCATACCTAAAATGAACAAAAAACATTGGTTACCATGGTTACCTGTCATGTTGACACTCAGCCCACTAAGCCGCTGTGTGAGAACTTCTAATAAAAAAAAGTTAAAATTTGAAAGTTATGGCAAAAACTAAAATAAGGAGACTGTATATTTCTTTACTATTTTTATTAGGTCTTATCTCTTCTAAATATATATTAACAACTATTTGTTTATAACGGCAAGTATCCCTTGGGAACGTAACAACCGTTTAGTAAACCGGCCAATTAGAAAACCCGTAATTACAAAATGGGGCGTGAATGTCCGAATTAGCAAAATTATCCCCCCCCCCCCCCCCGAAGTTATGACAGGGTTGATACTTAAAATGGAGCTTCTTAATATTAAAAAAAAAATAGAAAGTGAGGGAAATTATAATCTTTGAAGGCAGTACTAAAATTAGAAGACACGCAAATCCGATTTAATGAAAAACGTTTATTATTCTCATAGTATTTGCTTTTCAAGAAGGATTCGTTTTTCCATGAAATTTTATTTGCGTTTTGCTGAAAATTAAGACGATGAGATTGAGACCAAAAATTTAACTCTGATGAAATCACGAAATGTTCAAGACTTAGAAGAAGGAAATTCAATACCCCCAATAACTTCGAGTGGGCAAACAGGTTCGAAAATTTTGTCAAAGATTTTTGGGATTTTGGGTTTTTTTCCGGGATTTTGGGATCTTTTATAAGATTTTGGGATTTTTTATGAGATTTTTTTTTGATTTTTGCTCAAAGTGTCAAAGATTTTTTTGACCTGTATACCTGTATTCCCCTCGAGTGACTTTAAAAAATATTTTTTTATTTCGTAAATAAGAAACACTATTCTTTAATTATTCATGAAATACACTCCTAGCGCTAATAAATAAAATATGATAGAATGATTGAATAATAGTTGAGAAAGAGAAGAAAACTAACTTCTGACACGTGATTTGTGTTGTTTTTTGGATGAGTAAGAGCTGAGAGACACTGCTTAAAGTTGTCAGGATTTCGTCCTTTGCGTAGAGTAATTATCTTTTTATTGGTTGGAAATTACAGCATCAAGATTGTGATTGGTTCTTTTAACAATATTTCTTCATTTTTTGTCTTAAAACAAATCATCAAATTGTGACATTTGCAATTGAACCAATAAGCCTCCTGATGATGTAATTTCTAATCAATCAAACGGCTACAATAGCCGAAATTTGGCGACAATTCTTATGAAGAGAAACACTGCATGGAGTTGTCAGGATTTATTCGTTTGTAGAGTAATTAGAATCTTTGCGAAGCTGTGATTTTACAGTGAACGCTGTTATGCTGGTTTAGAACGGTTGGATCAATTGATGAGTTATAAAAGCGAATCTGGAAAAAGCTGTTTTTCATAAAACGGATTAGATTTAATTCTATGCAAAATATTTTTTGCTTGACGGATGAAAATATTAGATTACTCTATTTGTTCTTTGAATAGTTGCCAAAAATTTCGGCTATTTTAGCCGTTTGATTGGTTAGAAATTACATCATCGTGAAGCTAATTGGTTACATTTAAAATATCACAATTTGATCATGATTCAATCAGAATCTCGATGATGTAATCTTCAACCAATCAATCGGCTAAACTAGCCTTTATTTGGCGACGTTTCCTTCTTTTTTAAACCAGTGTCAGCGCCGCACAGGAGGGTAGAGAGAACGGGATTTTCCCCAGGGCGGGTGAAATGGGGCTCGTGAAATGTAGCAAAAAAAGAAAATACTATGTAGATAAAAAAATATGTCTTCGTTTGTAGAGTGGTAGAGTCTTTGCGAAGCTGAGATTCTATTGTGCACGCTGATCTGCGGTTGGAATGATTAATGAGTTAGAGAATAATTGATAAATAATTGTTCAACTTTCGAATGAATGTTGAAATTGAAATAAGTTTATCCAATGAAATGGATTATTAATCAACCTGGAAACTGCTGGGACCTTGAACTAAATTGTTACAATACAGTTTTCCGCTTTTGAACATCCTTAGCAGTGGCGGTTGTCGAATTTGTGTCAAGCTGTCGGATTTTTGGCTAGTGTTATCAGATGTTTGGCTTAAGTTGTCGGATTTTTTGCTAATTTTGTCGTAATTTTAACAAACTTTAGTCGGATATTTGTCTATTCAGTTTGCACGCATAAATATCCATTTTAACGATAAAAAAAATTGTTTGTTACACTGTCGGATTTCAATTCGTTTGTACAACCCCCCCCACTTGCCACCCCCTAAAAAAATGTTTTTTCAAAATGTCACTTTACATCATATTACATGCTTTTCAGTCTTTATCCATCTATCAAATCCATTTTTAAATTTGAACATCTTAATAATACACTTTTTCTAGGTGCGCATTTTTATTTACTGGAATGGGCCAAAATAGGGTTTTTACGTTGAATGATTATTGGGACTTTTTTCTGGTGATAGATCCTAAAATGACGTTCAAAAGCAAAATTATAGATTGTTACAATTTAGTTCAAGGCTGGAAATAGGCACGTTTCAGGTGGATTATAATAGTCTGGTTCAAAACAATTCGCAGCTTTTTGAGAATCGTTTGCAACTTTCTCAAATGTTATCCGTTCAACCTATTCTGTAGAGTAAAAATAATTTACAAAATTTATCAAATATATAATTCTGAAAATTGGTGAAAATAAAATACCTAAATGATCGCAAACCTCTTTTAGTATATATTGAATCTTTCAATAATGCTTATCTCATCACCCTAATAGACGAGGGGGTCGGAATAAGCGGGGGAGTGGCAACCTTTCTAACTTACTGTGAATTTTAACGAATATTTGCGAAACATATTGGTTAAAGATATTGAAAATGTGTTTTTTTAGATTTTTAGAAATTTTTAGAAATTAGAAAATTAATGCTCTATTTACATATTAGTAAATAATAAAATTTTAATTAATAAGGGGGCCTTAATCAGGCCTTCAATTTTAACCCGGCGAACGGCGAATTTCGCCGGAGCTTTGACTTAAATTTTGGTCTATTCACCGGGTGCTTCTATTGATTCGCCGGAGGTCGAATCATCTCCAAGTGCATTCGACTGGTGCTATTCCATCAAAATTTTGGATTCGCCGACTGTAATAAAAAATTCGCCTAGTGTCCATTTACAAAATTGAAGCCCTGCGTGAAAAGGACTTGAACTGTTTTTTTATTATTATAACATTGCAGAAATTGCTAAAGCTTTTGTACAGTAAACCTTTTATGGAAATTACGTACCCTATTACGGATTCTTTCTTTGGCTCCAGATCTTATTCTACCAGCTCTCATCTTGCCAACTTTAACCAACCATTTCACAAAATACCTCTCTTCATTCTCTTTTTATTTATTCCCCCTTATAGATATCTGTGAGCAAAATATATTCGTTCGATACATTTTCCTATTTTACGATAACTCCATCCAAAACATTTTTTTGCACGAATATAGCTTAAACTGTTTCCCATATTCTAAAATTGCGAAATTTGTAAGAGTTTTTGCATAAGAAAATTATTGCTGGCTGACATTTTTCTTTTGAGATACTTTTCTTTGCAACACCAGTTTTTATTCTACCCTGTTTGACATCAAAATCAAACATCCACCAGAAACTATCTAATCAGCATTTCATAAAATGTTTATTTTGCTGTTACTATGGCACCGCAAAATCTTTTGCAACGTAATCAAACAGAATTTTTATCCTTGCGTTAATCAAACCATCTTCGTTAATGAACTATTTCTAAGTTTTATTATTTATTTGACTGTATAGTTAACCTAAGATTTAATTATATTGTTTAATTTTTCTTACTTATGGTATTCCTTTATCAATAAAAAGGCATCCTAGATAAATTATATTCACCAATTAGTTCCTTTTATCAAATACAAGAATTTGTACGATATTTTCCTGTCTGGGTAATAGTCAATAAATAAATAATAATAATAATTATAATAATTAAAAATTAAAACAAAAAGGTCCCAATCATTAAGTTCAATTGCTCCCACCTCCTTTAAAGGGAAAATATGATGACGTGCTGTAAGAAAGAGGTGGGTATAGGATTGTTTTGACGATGCAGTGTTTTTTTCTGTTTATCTTGACGAAAGTATTCTCCCACTCTATTTTTCCAGACATCATAGTAGGTGTATTTTTTGAAGTGACAGGCATGTAAAGATGCATTTGAGGGATCTCGTCTACATACAGACACATTTGGATATTTAAGAAAACAATAGTTTTCATTGAAAGATGCTTGTTCTACTACATCCTACATCCAAAACAGTTTAACTAACGATTTTTCAATGAAGGTTTATAAACAGACTTTTAGACCAGACAACATTTTCAAGATCTGACAGCATAGCTGTCTTAACTGGGCAACCTACAGATGTGATTCCATGCATGGGTTGCCAGAGAACTGTTTCAGATTCATCCTTATAAATTACTTTAAGTCAACCATGATTATGATATTATTTATTTATGTTTATTTATTTGTTAGGGTGTAGGATATTTCGAGCTTCTTGTTATTGAGTTAGCAGAGGAATATATTTGTAAATTATACAGAGTATCCGGAACAATATTATGGATGATTTCCATCCATTTGACAATATCTTAGTTCAGTCCCGTATATTCACCAATATGGACATTCTAAAAATAGTTATCAATGAACCAGCGAAAACAAGAAAATTTCTTCCGTTTTTATCATGGATGAATAACATAAATTTGATATCAACCAACCATACAGTATAATATTAACTGTTCTAACCCATTTCAAACTGTTTAACGTTTTGAACATGATAAATTAGACACTGTTGGGTATATCTTGCGGGTGTGTGACACTTTCCATACATCATAAAGTAAGGTTTGAAAAAGTTTCCAGCCAGCAAAATTAGTTCTGTTGTGGATTAGCTCTAAGCAAAAGCGCTTTACTTTACTACGCTGAATGCGCTGAAGTAGAAACTAGGTCGAAAGGCCTAATTTTAAAGTAATCTTTAGTATAGTCGATTTGATTCAATCAGAAATTTGACATAAAATTAAGATATAACAGCCTGTGAGACTGAAATTATCATCCTAAAGCTAAATGTTTGGACGAACTTTTCTCAATGATGTCGTATTGGAATGAAATAAGCACCTCATACTCGGGTTTTCCTTTTTTTATCTCTATTTCTTATCGTGTTAAAAAGGCTTTTTTTCTCGGTCGCGGTTCATTTTGACCCGGGTAGTAGGGTTAAATTATAGCTTTCATAAGATCGATGAAGACTTTGCAGACGTTGCTGCGTTAAGGATGTTTTGTGGTTGATCTTTTCGTGAAATATTTAAGGGACGTTTTGTTTATTGGTCGGTATAACCGGAGTTTTTTAAACGTTTTTTCAGAAGAAGAATTGTCACCAGAAGTCTCAAAAAGCGACAAATATCAAATGAGGTATTACAATTTTTTATAACCCTCAGGCAACCATACCCTTCTTCGAATGGAAACACATTGAAATCGTGTTTAACCTGATTCATTCCGTGAGATCTTGAGATTTGTCTCTACTTACCGCGATCACCATTGCAGTATCTCACACTTTCTGCAACTGGGTCTTACCATACCTTTACCTAACGCTACTGATCAGAAACTTCTCCATACATGAAATACAATCATTAAGTGTTCCCATTTTTGCTATAATCCGGATATTGGGGTTTGAAGAGTTGTTACAAGAGGATGGGAACATCACGATTCATCATGCAAGCATGTATCGACACATTTGTTACAACATATGTTTTGTTTGTCAACTTAAGGGAGTTAGAGATATGATAATAATAGATTTGTTGCAATGATTTTTACATAAAGTCATAAGCAGTTATTTTATTTTCTATGTCAGTATAGAATAGCAAGTTTGAGAGATCAACGTAGCTCATAAAGTCTTATGAGAGTGCACTACTTACAAAAGATATTCGAATAATGCAAAAAAAAATGTTTTCAGTGAGCCAAATAAGTATAAGTATCACGAAATACCTACAAAATATAGTAATATTTTCTATTTCAAGAAGGAAGAATATGAAAAGGACGATGATAGGGATTGCGTTCATTTACAATTATATGCACATAATCTTTTGCTCAAAGACTCATAATTATAACGGGACAATAAGACAAGATTTAATTGGTAGGGCCACTCGTAGAAATCTCGTACGTCAATCTTTCACTCCAAAATTGCACAACTTATCGTGCTAAAGAGATTTTGAACTTGGTTATCTCATAGTTTATTGTGTCCTTTTCCCCTTTATTGTCACCCTTGACATAGTAGATCCTAGCAATTGATAATGCTTTATAAGGAAATGATGATGAATGAACTAAACAAAAAATCTTCTTTCTAACGTCTATTTCTAACGGATTGATTTTTCTCACAATACTGTGTTTTTAGTCCTGTACGCTCCCCCTTTTTCATGATTTTTTAACACCTTGATATTGACGATACATCATAAAGAAATGATGATGAATTAACTAAACAAACGTTCTCAAATCCCATCAAGATGTTTGTTTTAATTGTAAGAGGCTTCGCATAAGAGTGATATAATTGAGTTAAGTAGGTGAATTTATTCTAAATACACACTGAAAGTCGTTTCCTTTTACAAAATATTTGTATTACGGAGGAAGATTAAGATTAGTCTTGCATCATCACAATATTTTGAAAAGAATAGTGGTAAGGAAATAACGATTCATCAAAGAACTATTCATTTTATAGATTCAAACCTCTATATAGATCGAAGTTGAAATAAATCTTAAAATAGATTTGATTTACTTGCTCAGTTATCAGTACCAATATACATTCGTAGAAGGATTATTTGTTTCAAACGCAAATAATCGATTTTGAAGAGTAAAGCAGAGGAATCCAGAAAACTATAGTTTTTAAGACACAATATGACATGATATACAACATAAAACCATTATCTAATATCATATACATGTTTATCCCTCAATTATTACACCATGTTGATTTCAGACCTTAATTGAATCCAACGCAGTTCCCATCATTGCATGCTGTTCAAATAAAGAGAATATCACTACTAAAAAGTGTGGGGTTTATATTGAATTTGTATCACCTTCTCTGCATTTTGTTCAATTAGACGGCAGTGCCGTGTTTTGTTCGTAGGAAATTACCTGCTGTTCTAAGAGTAAATGATCTGCTAGTAGATTAAAAATCTTGTTGTGCTGTTCATCGAATATTATCCTTTTAATGTTGGATTATTTAATTATACATGTCTTTGGAAGAGTGCACTCCCCTCCCCTTCCCCTCTTGAAACCAACGCTGCAGAATAGGAGTTTTTTTTAAGGATCGACACTTATTCTGGGCCGGGGGTAAACCTGCAGAACCCCGAAAATTTGATTTTATTATATACATACATTGTTATATACATAGACCCAGAGAGTTCAGGTGAAATCTAGAATTTCTCTCGGGAATTTCTCTGTTTCTCATGTCTTGTTCGATTTTTTATCGACTTTGTTTCAGCCATATATAATTTCGCACTCTTTTTTTACCGACTGCCTTCGTGGTACACTTGAGCAGGATATGCATCTTTCCGTATTGCTTGTAGAAAATGTTCTGTTAATTGGGTTCTTTGATTCAATATACAGATTGGATACAAATGTGTTTATCGAAACAGGAGAAAGGATGTTAACAAGTTTACAAATATTAATAAAATTTATAGATATATCTTATTTTACATTTGAGATTATCAAAGAAACGCAAGCGCTAAGAAATTTAGAATTTGATCTAATATGTTGAAAGTCGGAAAATGAAACGAAAGAGATAGTTTTTCGTGGTCTACATCTTTTATCTCTGGTATTCAAAACGTGTAGAATAGTTCGAATTCTTTTGGCACAATATCTGATGATCACGCATTATTTTTTCAAATTACAAAAATTAATTTAGTTATGAGCACCAGGCCCTTGGCGAAAGCACTTGTTGTAGGAGGGTGCGAAGACAAATTTTGCCAACAGATTTATCTCAAACGACTGATAACGTATTAAACTGACGTACAGATCGAAAGAAACGAAAGTGTTTATAACTCAAACTTTTTCAAGGTCTACAAATATTCTAAAAATAACTTGATTTTTGTATCTAATTTAATTTCCGCAGACTACTAAGTATCTTAGTAGTCTGTGTAATTTCCATCCCTCGCACAGTCTTGCTGCAGGCCCAGGTTGACAGTCAGGAGAAAAATCAAACCCAAATAGAGTTTTAGGTAGACCAACAAAGATCTGTTAGATCTGGTAGATCTCGCTGCAGACTTGGCTGAAAAAATATCATTTTTGGAATTTCTCTTTATTTTCGATACTTTTTCTTGCATTTGTATGAAAAAGATTAATTAACGTTATGATTTGATTAGGGAAAAGGAAAATTCTTTTTGGAGCTGAAAAAAATTGTGAAGAAATTAACTCAAATTCATTTGCTCACTGGTAGTATAAGTTACATCTTTGGAAAAGGATCAAAATAAAGGAATCAAAAGAATCTACAGCATTCAACAGAATTTAAAGAATTCTTAACTTGTAAACCCGCACGATTTTGACTTCAAAAGTCGCCAAACTTTCCTTTTAAAACGTACTCTAGTAAAAAGCACACTAGAGGTACAATGTCAAATGACATGTGTAGAATTCCAAAAACTGTTTACCCGGTACAACCTGCTGTTACTAAAACTATTAAATGCAATGTCTATGATAACAGTTAAGCTGGTGAACTCGTTCCCTCCCACTAAACCAAAACAGAACGATCCGCAACAATTTGTATTTGAACACAGCTGCACATGTATCTGCAACCATATAACGTGTGGATTAGGAAGCTTTTCGCTGAAATTCTTAGGGATTTTGTCGTTAGAAATTACGTCGACGATAATCAGATTGGTTATTTGAAAAAACATGTCACAATTTGTAGTTTTGTTAAAATTCAAAGTAAAAAAAAATGATATATACAAATGAACCAATTAGGTTAATGATGATGCAATTTTTATCCAATCAAACAGTAAATTTGCCGTTAATTCGTAGTCACCCCCTTATATAAATCCGAACAGAGATTTATACAACGAAAGATTGATGGGTTTGATGAGGTTTATATAACCAGTTCGATTAGTGGTTGTTTTTCTAACCATCTATTTTAATGTTGTCTTTGATAACAACTTATATTTTTTATTCCCCGTGTTATATCATACGTTAAAGTGCACCGGATATTTTTGCGTATGCGATAAAACAATTTTTAAAGGATAGGACACATCAAAATAAATGTTTGGACTTTTTTGGTCGAGATCTCCGCATATGGTAGTATTAAATTCCAAGACTTCAAATGGACAATCTCGAAATACATTGCATGATCTGTATGATCTTGAACAGAAACGCGCAGGATGTTGAGGATCAAACCTTCTTTTCAGAGAGGAAATAGACCATTTATATGTGGAATTGTGCAAAAACTTGCACACGCAAAAGGAAAATTCAGTTATCTAAAACGTGCACGGGATTCCTGTATGGACACGATTCCATAAGATCATATAGAAAACAATATCAATTCTTCGTGGGAGAGTTATCCCGATTACGGATGTTTTATGCGGCTTCTGATAAATCGACCTTTATTAACAATTTACTTGCATATAATTAAGAACTATCATAGTATAAATTCATTGGATGATAGCGATCCATATCAGAAAAGAAATTTGACTAAAATGATAGAACTCTGCCAAATAGTTTGCTAAGACTCTCTTTTGCATGAAATACATTCCCACTTTAAACTTACATTCGTGTGTAAAAGAGGCTTAAGCTGTTGAACAGACGTTCTACATGGAGTACACAGTTAGTGTGAGGTATCAATCAGTTCTTTTATTGGTTTAGTGTTTCTTTACTGTGGATTCTTGTCAATTGGAATGGTCACGAATGTTTACACTTGTTGAATGTTCACTTGATGTCGAGTTGTTTGTTTTTGCAAAGCAATAATCGTCGTGCAAACATTAGCTCAAATAGGGAGAACAAAAACAAAAAAGCATTAAGTTGATCGATACTTAAGGGGTCTATGCGTAGTAACAACTAATTTAACCCTTTAATGCCCGAATTATTTTTATTCTGTTTTAATGCCTCTCTTGTATGTTCGTTCTGAAGCGCAAAAG
>JAUKPT010004314.1:0-11228 GCA_032273505.1 Nanomia bijuga
TTATTATTATTATTATTATTATTATTAATAAGAATAATAAATGAGGCCGAGGGTAATTAAAACAACGAACTAACTTATGTCTGCTAACTTTGGTTAACGATTTGCCATAAACCTTGATTGGACAAAATTGGGCATGCGTTATTATCTTAATTTCGACTCGATTGATAATATTTTGTGTTTTTCTTTTACTTTTCTACAATATTTTTTTTCCATCGTATTATCATCATTTCCATTTATTTTTAGAATTCATTTGGGTTGATCATTTTGATTTTACACACATTAATTTGCGAGTTTACAAGAAAAGTGATAGACAAGCTGCATTAGATCGTTACAATGAAGTGTAAGTCAAAGTATTATCTCTTTTATGTCGAAGAAGTGGTTATATTATATTAAGGACCTGTGTGTCTTCTTTAATTGTTTATTGGAACACTTGAAGAATAAAATGATCTCTTTAAATCCAGTTATTTAAATTACTATTAAATTTATAGGATGCAGAAGAATGGATGTACCATGTCAGCTACTACCTGGCCACCTATGAGAAATTTGGAAAACATCAATCCTGCATTTCAAAACTTATTCAGGTATTTTTCTTATTGTAGTAGATTGTAGTTATATAAACGTTAAATTCTTGTTGTCTGTCTGACATCAGAAGATGAGTATAACAAGCAATTCAAGAAGCCCTATAGCCACCATCTTCTGAAAACTAAACTTTTCATATTTTTAAAGTTCCATAAAGGTTTTTTTTAAATGTTTTAGTACAAGTTTTAATATTGCTGGTATACTTATCTTATTTTCTGAATTCTGTTTTTTTCTAATGAATTGAGGAGAATATATTTTAAAGCATTGGTGGAGGTTTTAATTTTTTGAAACATAGTTGATTAATTGATCAAATTATAATTGCTTTTTAGGTTGTTGCAAAGTAAAACTCTTCACAAAATGGTCATATTCATTCTTCATAAGGTATCAAGCTTTTTTCCAAGGAATATTAGTCTACGTACTGTTTGAATTAGGTTGTTTTAACTCAATATTTTAGAATTCGTAGAATCAAATCATATCATATCAAATCAAATCAAATCAAATGACATCTGATATATTTTAAATAAGGTAAAGATTGACCTTGACTTTTATAATCACAGAGCCAAATGCTTTTAGATGGTGAATAATTTCAACACTGTTCCTGAACCTGTACTAATCTCAACGATACACGTCTTGCAACTGTGTCTCGACAATGCTGATATGATAATTGTAAGTATGGAATGGGATAAGGTGGGTCGTTTAAATCATTTGTCTTGTTTCAAATGAATTGCTTAATAATTCTTTAAAAAATAGTTTAATTTTATAAGATTTAATTTTGAATCTTTTTCATTTACAGTTTATAGCTATAATTCTAATTTTAATACTCATTAGTATGCATCGATGCACTTTTTCTTTAGGGACCTGGCACGAGGAAAGAAAAGACTTCTGATGATTTGATCATTGATCTTGTCATAGAGTATATTGATGCTGATGAAGCCACTAAGAATCAACTTTTACCTACATTGAAAGAAGAACTTTCTAAAGGTACTTTTTGTTGATTATTAGTTTGTCTAGTAAGTTTTTCTTTGCATATACTAGAATCTGCTATACTATAATTTTGCTTATAGGTGAAGAGTTATACAACAAATATAAAACTTTGGTTGGTTTTTGTGTTAGTAGTACGTTAGATTTTCTGATATAGTAGAATTTTAGTATGGATAGTATATGTTTTATAAAAGTAAGTACCTCCCAGCAATCTTTTAGCACGAGGCAACAATTATCATGTCCGCACTAAGTTATTATTAGTTGTAATATATGAGTATTTTATAGAAGGTAAAGATAACTTTGCAGATCGTGTAGATATACAGAATGTGAATAAAGGTAAGTCTTTATTTTCACTGCTTTATTTTCACTGCTTTATTTTCACTGCTAAAACATCAGTGGACTTTGGATTAGACCAAGATAAATTTTAAAACTTTATTTTTCTGCAAGAAACTCAAAAACTCTTTTTTGGTGAATGCTGCTCTAGTCTTACCGGGTGCACCAAAAAGAAGTATACACGATTGATATTTTATTGCTAGCCTGCTATTTATCATAAAGAAACAAATTTAGAAGAAATAGGAAGATGAAAGTTTAATTTTAATGGGTCATTTATCAAATTTGGCCCAAAACTTCCAGAGTTATATTGATTTAGAGGAAAATATACTCACAAAAAGATACAAAAATCGATGAAAAATGGGCTATTAAATTTAATTGTTATACTAATCTTTACATTTGGGAGATCCTTTGGATAACCTTATATCGGATAGTACAAAGGTACCAACGAAAGTACCTTCGACCTGGGGACCCAGAACAGCCCCTTGGTTGGCCAAACCAAATTAGACCATAACCATAATATTCTTTTTGAGAGATCCCACTTAACGATCATCAGGGCTACCACTAGCACGATGGTCATATTTCTCTAAGTTTCTAGTCTTAGCTTTTGAGTTTAGAGAAAATGTTGTTTCTCCAGAGGTTATGTTTTTGCTTAACCTATGGTAAAAGGTCAATTGTTATGCCAGATCAGTCTGTTTAAACTTTTGAACTTTCAAAATCTTTTTGTAAATTTAATAGCCCATTTTTCATCGATTTTTGCATATTTTTGTGAGTACAATTTTTCTTAAGATTAGTATAACTTCGAAAGTTAATGATAAATGACCCATCAAAATCTAAGTTGGACCTTCCTCTTTTTACTGCTACATATTTCGTTTCTTTATAATTATTAGATAGCTAGCAATAAAGTGTCAATCTCCTATACTTTTTTTGCCACACCCAGTATTAGATGCGTAGAGTTAGAACATAATTCACTACAAGTAAAGAATTTATATCCAACAACTCAATGGATGCTACACTTGAAATGTAACTAACCATACTTGTATATTGATTTTTATTGATTTTTATTGATTTTTATTGATTTTTATATAGATGTTTGTAGCGATTACTATTCCTTAAATTGAATCTTTCACTTTTAATATTCTTTATCAGAAAGCGAACTCCAGTCTACAAATCCATCAACCACGTCAATAGATGAAGACATAACTTATCTTGTCGAAGAGAAATTCCATCCAATTATTTTCAAGTCTTTGTGTCAGTATATGGATACTGTTTTAAATCAAGATTCAATTTGTAAGATATTATCTTGGTTCTGCTCAGAACTCTACATTATCGTTCTATTTGTTTGTGAATACTAGGTCAAGAAAATGGAAATTGAATTATTGTATTTTATATACATCGAAGAACATTGATTTTTTATGAAGTGTTGGCCACTTTTGATGGTCCGAAAAACACTATCTAAGTAAATCTGTTTTGTGACGCCTTTTTATAAATCAGGTATTTTTGAGTGTAGACATATAGTAGGCATCCTTTCCCTGGGGCTTAGAAGTCCCCCATCAGGCCAAATACCCCCATCACTAAATTTCAATTTACCCCCCTCATGACTCCAAATCTTTCAGTTTTTGTGTGCATTGGAGGCGTTGACTCTTTTCCCCCACTATATCCGATTGCCCATAGCTGTAGGAAGTTCCTCAGGTGTACATTTTGTGTCTGAGCATAGCTGGTTGATGAAAGTGATGCTTAGTCACCCAAGCCCAATATTCGTTTTGCCATGTATCTCATGCACAATATTGTACAAACGTATTTTTCTATGCTTAAAAATGCATGTAATTAGTTGAGGTTTTTAAGGGAAAATTTGTTATATGAGAAGATAATTTTCAAAAATGAGCACTATATGGCCAAGAATGCATTTCGATTATCACCGTGGTTGGAAAAATTTTCTAGAATGAGCAATGTTAATAGCCCAGTGCGCATTTCAAGGTTCCACCATCATATTTGGAGAAAATTTATTGAAATAACACTTTAAAACAGTCCGGTATGCATTGAAATACCCCACCATGGTTGGGAAAATGTCTTTAGAAAGATTTTTTGATTTTTGGAAAATACACATAGACCTATTCTGACGTACAACAGAGCATAGAATCCGAAGAAATAAGTTTTGTGACCTGGTAATTAACGTAACTTTCGGTATGACGTCATGGAAATTGGGGGAAGCTCACAAATTAGCCTCTGTATGGACTAAAAATGGTTATTATGCTGAATTTATTTGAATAGTTGGTAATTAATATAAGGGGGTAATTAGACAGCCTTTTTTTGCCTTTCATTGACTAATTAGCAACATTTAGAAGCCTCGTGTATGGACGTGTTCATAAATATATGGGCAGTAACGGGACATTGAAAAATACCACAAAAACAGATATATTGATTTTTGGCCGTATTATTTGAATTTCTCAGGAAAATCGAATTCTGTACCCGATGAATCCATTTTTTTTTTTGAAAGGTTCATTTGTTTCAGATTAGGATGTCAATTGGTCCTGGAGTATAAAACATCCACATATAGAACATTTAACACTTTTAGTAAGAAATTTTGAACTATTTTGAACTATTTATGATCGCCAGTGTTAATCAGTAGGGATCAACCGTAGGTTTCTATGATGTTGGAGAATTATATGATCATGATGTCGTAGAAAGCTACGATCTGATAAATAAATCATGAATAAATTTTGCTCTAGTTTGTACTGATATATAAACGGTTTGGTGGTGTTCAAAAAGGCAAAAAGACGTTTCATAATGTGTAATATAAAGCATTTTAACAGACTTAAAAACTATTCTAGGGTCCACAAGACACGTTTTGTTGGTCAAAAAGCTGTCACATTGACGTCATTGACGTCATTGACGTCATTCAAAACCAGCTTAAATGACGTGTTGATATCTCGTTTAAATTGACATACGTCCATAGTTCTTGCAATTCATAGTCTCTCGAGATGTGAGCTTATCTATGAAGATCGCTTCCGGTTCTTCTTGTGGTCGGATCCCCGAAGCAGTTTTTCATTATCTTTACTTTGACAGGAAACCTTCCTTGGTGTTAGAACTGGCTATGTTTATTGAGTGTCCAAACGTCTTCTCTAATCATCGAAGTGCTGGTTAATATGCTCTTATCAGGAGATATGCTTTGTGACTTCTTCCCATGGATAGAATACGTTGCACTTTCTTAATATTCTCAAGACTTCGTTCACCATTACGTTTTTCATCATCTGTAAAGGATGGGATGAGTTGCTATTTATAACAACTCTTGTTCTTGTTCTTTCATGCAGTGTGACGTGATAATCTTATAAGTTCCTGGCTCTACCTCTCTGATCCAGACTTTGAGGTCTAGGATAGGTAACTTTCTGTTATTGTAGTTGGGACATCACCCATGACATTTATACTAGGATGTATAGTATCAGCCAATTCTGTGCAATGCTCAAGTATCCTTCCTTATTTTACATTCTTGTAAACCAGATTATTTCTTACTCAGACTGAGTAAGCTAATGGCTTTAATTCTAAACATAAACAGTATATAACATAATCATCAATTTATTTACTCATGTAATTATATATTTTATAGTAGAGGCACACTGTAATAATTGTAAATGCTCTGTAAATGCTTTGGATCTTTTCTGTGAAATAAATTAATCTTAATCTAAAGTCTGTTCACAAATAGTTGGCAAAGATTTTTCTTTTCGCAATTAAAGCTTTGCATTTCACAGATTTTCTTAGTTAGAAGATATAGTTACTTAGGTAGGTATGATGGGTAAAAAAAAGTATGGAAACAAATTTTGAGGGTGGAAAAAATAAAGAAGAAAATTTGTGACTCAGAGAACCGCTGATTTTTGCACACAAAAAAATATATCATCATGCACCTAAATTCAAGCCCTATCGATTTAGCATAAATTCATTACCACTTTCTTTTATAAATTTCAAACAACGGGCCCAATAACACTAATCTTAATGTCATCATTGAGGTACAGTGTTTCGACATCTAAGCTAAGTACAACCCAATTATTCTCAACAGTCTGTCTGTTTAACCGGTCAATACCTTTGATCAATTCTTCTGTTGCATTACATTCTGTTGCATTACACTGGATATCACTTAGTGGAATATAATCGACTTTCAATTTTGACTTCGATTTCATTTCTTTCTTCGGCTTTCTTATAAATGATCTTTTCTAACACGGTGCAAGACCACTGTTGGTTGACTTCACGGTTTTCTTGATCATATCTCATTTATTTAGTTCCCATTTGTCACTTTTATTCGAATTTCATTGCACCTTAAAAACAACCCAGAATGTCAGGATATGATCGATTATAGTGCCTTTTCTATTGGAGATAGGTAACCTGCCAAAATTGACACTTTTTCAAACTTTGACGAAAAACGGCTCTAACGATTTTGCTGATATTTGGTATAGAGCAAGATGGCATCATTATCTAGCACCCTGTGAAAACCGCATGTCTGGGTTCTCGAGTTACAGGCCCAAAAATGTGGTCGAAATAAGCGAAAAACGACTTTGACAACTTTTCAGACTAGGCACCTATCCATCTATCTATCCATCTATCTATCCATCTACCTATCCATCTATCTATCCATCTATCTATCCATCTATCTATCCATCTATCTATCCATCTATCCATCTATCCATCTATCCATCTATCCATCTATCCATCTATCCATCTATCCATCTATCCATCTATCCATCCATCCATCTATCCATCTATCCATCCATCTATCTATTCACCCATCAACTATCCATATATCTATCCATCTATCCATCTATCCATCCATCCATCTATCCATCTATCCATCCATCTATCTATTCATCCATCAACTATTCATATATCTATCCATCTACCCATCTCTAGCTATCCATCTCTAGCTATCCATCTCTTATCTATCTATATCCCTATCTCTTGCGAGTCCTTCTTCTAGATTGCTTGTATTTGTTCTCTTTATTGATATATTGTAAGAATCAAAGTATATTTTTTAACTTTACATTCATTTTGTTTTCTTCCATTGTCAAACTTTCTACTCAGTTTTGATTTTTTTGCTGGTTAATTGGAAACCCAAATCTTGATCTAAATGGTGCGGTTTTTGTTGCTGAGAGGCTTCCAGATGTCTTCTTTCTATGTTGTCCTTCTTCTGACAAAAAAAAAGGTTGAGAAAAAGATAAAAAAAAACATGAGAAAATTCTGGAAAATGAGCAGAGGTTTGTCACACATTTTTTTTGACCAAATTGTTTTATTATGGTCTTGCTAACAACCTCAAGAAAGTCTACCAAGAAATTCATAGGAGAAATTTGGAGAAATGTCTAAATAAGGAATTTTCACCAAATTATGGCTAATTTAGCCGATTTATTGAATGGAGATTACATCATCAATATATTCTGATTGGTTCAAGTGTATTTATCATTTTTGATTTTGATAATAATAATTGTGACATCTTGAATTGAACCAATAAGTTTCCTGATGATGCAATTTCTAACCGATCAAACAGTAAAATAGCCAAAATTCAGCGACAATCTCTAAATATTTTCATTTTGCTTGGGTCCTATATGGACCTGTCGGACCTATAATAAATTGTGTGAAAAATTTTGTAAAAAAAAAGTTGCACTTGGCTGTGTCTGACAAAATTAACACTATTACTTTGACTGAATAGAATGTTCTTCTAAAAAAGATGAATTTGAAAGTATCTTACATTTTGCCTGGGACACACACCTGTCCAAGGGTTATTTTGACCGATATGTTCCATAGGGACTGTTTGGATCGCCTCATCACTCACCTGAAATCAATTTATATCAATTGAGTGCGATGCTTGGATTGAATGTAAATAGCTTCCCCGTCAAAATGTTTATTGATAGGTTTGATGTCTCTAGAATCATGCTTGTGAATTTTTTGAAAAATCTTTGTGACTTTCATTATTTTTGAATAACTTCTATTTGCTTATACCAAAGAAAAATACATATTGCATACTTGATTTTTAAAGATCTGGCAGTGCTTAATCATATAGAGAAGCATAATATATCTTCATGTGTAAAAGCAGATTGTCAAGATCCTTTGAAATAATAAATCTGGATCAATAGCAATTCCCTCTTTCATCCTTCTTGCTGACTCATTACTTGTATTCATGAATAAATTGCTTAAGTCTTAACACACGTAAATTGGTAAGAAGGATTTGGCAGCTAGTTTTCCACAGGCATCTGAGCCGCTTGTAGCGTGTTGTGATATAGGTCTAAATATGTCCTAGAAATACCAGAAAAATGAAATATCAAATTCACAGACAAAATTAATCCATAAGACAGAATAAAGAAGTAAGCTCAAATAGACAGATAAGAGCTGAATGAAATGACATAAGAAAGGTGACACACATAAGGATGAGATAAGGAAAGGTTGCTGATATAGAAAGAGAAATAATTAACATAACACGTACAAGTGCTGTGATAAAAGGTATGTTCCTATTTGGTTTATAATCATAAAATAATATAGATACTTCAACAAATTCGAAGATATAAGGTATGTTCCTGATCTGCATATAAATATAAAATAATATAGATAATTCAACAAATTCGAAGATAAAAGGTATGATCCTGATCTATGTATAAATATAAAATAATATAGATACTTCGACAAATTCGAAGGTAAAAGTATGTTCCAGGTTGCTGATATAAATAGATGAATAATTAACACACTTTTAGAAATACATATACCGTTGTAAGACGATTTGAATAATAAGTGAAGACACAGTTCTCCACACACACACGACTCAATGCCACAACCTCAAAGTCACTTTAGAGAAAGAAGAGGAAAGATCGACAGTCGTCCACAAGCAGATTGGAACAGGGGATTGGACTGACAATTCGAGACACGTTGATCAGAGTTCGACGGACCATTCTAGACACACGGAGCACAAGAATACGGAGAATGACCATAGCTAACCAAAGGACGAGATTCATTCAAATGAGTATCAATGACTTGAATGAATAACGTGTATCAATTTCACTCTCAGAATTGTGAGTCCACATAACACGAAGGACATTGTATGATTTAGTTTATATTATATTTTGTACGCTCGGTTTGGCATTTATTTCTATAGGAGATTGTGATAACGAAAGAAAGTTATAATTATCTAATTTCACCAATGGTGAATATTCTGGCCAAAATTGTTTATTTATGCCCCAGTCACCAAAATTCCACACTCTTATTTTTGCCCTGTTTTTTGCGGTGTTTCTGACTGATAATTTCACAATACATGGTTTTAGGTAAAATAAAGGTGTAAATCACACAAATTATTTGTTTACTCTACTTAAAATGACCAAAATGCTAAAATTTGCTAAAAATTATGCTTATTTTTGCATGTTCACTCAGGGACCCTCAAGATAATCCAGCTATCATTTTCCTAGCAGATATTGCAACATAGCGACCTATTTCAAAAATGTTTCATGCCTGAAATTTCTTTATTCATACTAATTGGGTATCTGCTTAAATTTCTTTCTCTGGTACATTGCGTTGTTAGCAGGAATATAGGAATATGGGAATATAATGTAATTTTCGGTGTGTTGGTTGTAACAAATCTTAAAAGTATAACATAATTTCCTAGCTATGTAGAATCATGCAACAAGTAACATTTCTTTTACATATTGTATATCATGCAACTGTAGAAATCAGGCTACTATTGTACTGTTTCATTCCCAGATGGCAAAGAATATGTTTCATCATATATTGGACCAAAGATCTGCAAAGATGGTAATAATGCACATTACATGTGTAGAAAAATCTCATAAAGAGAATTTGATATAGTAAAACTTTCAACTAAAACTTACTCCCTGCACTGCACATTCAATTCACTATGAGACTACTACTACTACTACTACTACTACTACTACTACTACTACTACTACTACTACTAATAATAATGAGGTTTAAGGTTTTATGAATTCACTATATTTTTCTACATCTATCCCCATTGAATTATACATAGTCATAGATTCACCCTTTTGTTTGTATTAGTGTTTTTGTCTGTACATCTATTCAAATGTTTCTCATAAACTGGTCATAAGATCTTTCTAACACTTGAAATATATATGAAATATACAAGGACAGTAAAAATAAAACTGATAGAGCCTGCTTTCCTGAGAAACATTGCTAAAATGTCAAATGGAAAATGTGTGTTGGTTTTGCTGTTTTCGCATTTTGGGCCAGATCAAATCAAATGTACTGATGATCAAGTGTACTGATGTATGATATTCCTTCATGTTGCATTCAGTCTTTTTCATCAGACAAAAACTGATGAATTTTTTCCAAAAAAAACACAAAGAATTTAGAATCATAACAATATGTATATATGTCTGTATAGAAAAATAAAAGACCCAGAAATGACCCTAATTATGTAAAATTTGGACCCAATAGGCTTCATAGCCATTTTTGTGGTTCTTTTGTTTGTTGTTTCTCTGTATATTAGTTTTTTTTTGAATTTTTCATCTGACAGATAAAATACTAACTAGTATCTAGTATAGTAAAATATTTATCTGGCAGTTATAGTTCTACTGCTAAAAATTGCCTTATTTAGGGAATGTGATTACATTTCATTCGAAAGGTTACAGGGAGACATGAAAACATGCAAGCATAAAGTTAAGGGGGTGATAAGGCATGATAATGATAAGAGGCAAGCCAGAATTTTGAAAAGAAATCTGGATCTTAGAAATAGTTGGTTAAAGTACCAATTTTTTGTTAAAATGTCTATGAAATGCAAAATTTTATTCTATAAACTCCATATTTCTGTATATAAGATTCACCCAGAAATGACTTTTTAGATTTTATTTTATTTTTCCTTATTTTGATTTTTATGCATAAAATTTTCAGATGATGTCATTTAGACCAGTGGCTCAGTGAGCTGAGTGTCAACATGACAGGTAACTATGGGGTCCAATGTTTTTTGGTTATTTAAAGTATGCTGATTACGAATATAACCAGTAGTAATCGCTGTGAATAGGACATCCTGTGCTGGAACGGGGTCAAAAATACAAAAAAAAGTCAGAGGTTTGATTTTATATTTATTGCATGTTGTATTGTTTTAATTTTTTGATTCCAAAAAAAATAAAATATTTTGTTTGGATTTTTTTTTTCTGGACCTTTAAAGAGAGGACACTTTTTGACGATTTTCCATTTTATATGGAGAAAATGGGGGCTATAAATTAGTACTACTCATTTCAACTCTCCATGGAAACTGCAAAACGTTTTAGATGACCTAAAATCTCTTTTTACTTTGTTTCTTGTATGCAAGAGCATGATTTTAAGACAATTTGACGTAA
>JAUKPT010004315.1:0-11226 GCA_032273505.1 Nanomia bijuga
TGGGATGGAAGTCGATACGAAATAACATTTTAGATTATAAAGTATAACGACGATAGTCTGCAGTCACAGGCTAAGCTTTTTTGACAGAAATATATATATATAGTGTAGTATAAAATAGTATAAAAAATGACAAGATAACCGGAGGAAAAGATTAATTTATGGAAAAGCAGGAAAATTTTTGGATTTTTGTTCACGAATTTACACGTTTTTTTTTTATAAGAACCTTATTTATAAGATCATACAGGTTGAGATTGGCTCACAATTTAAGCGAACATCCACGCTGAGTGTAAGCCAAAAAAGGTTTTGAGTTATGTTAGTATGTATGTAGTAAGTATGGTTTGAATGCTTATTATATAATGTTATTGATAGATCATGAATCTAAAAAGGCTAATTTCCTGAATTTTGCATGTCTTGGTACAGTCTTAGAAATTGGCTTGCTAGGGTCTTTTCTAAAAACGGATATGAGAACATCTGAGGCTGAAATTTAGACATTCTTATAAAAGAAAAGCGTGTAGTTGAATTTCTTCTCTGTTTTTTTACACTTGTTGACTTAATACTCAAATATATACTTATACTTCAAACAAAGTTCTAATCTCGCTCACACCGGCAGGGATGCAATATGTCGGTACCACCGGTACCGGGAAGCAATCAACTCCAGAGGGATAAAGGGCAGAAGGCAGGATGATAAAGGAATGGGGTGGTCCATTTGCAAAGATGAACCAAACTTCTTCGTATTCTTCTTCTTCCTTTTCTTATTTTTTTATTGGTTAAAAATCTGTAGGTTAAAAAACCTGTCGGTAAAATATTTCATCATTAATAAATATTTCAGACGTTTTACCGACGGATTTCTTACTGATAAAGTAGATTAATAGTTTAGTTTAGCTTTTAAGCTGGCCATGTTAGTACCGACAAAACTGGAAACTTGATGAATATAACAAGCTTTAAATTGGGTCTTCATTTTGAAATTATACGTTAATTATTATACCTGATTCAAACCAAGTTCTAGTCTGGCTCACCATTTTCTTCTTCTATGCCTTCTTCTGCTCCTTCTTCATCTTCTAACACAAACAACTATCAACTGTTTCCCCAACAATAATTATAGTGTGGATCAGCTTTAGACTGGGGGCTGACTTTAACATATACGCTCACCTAAGAAAATGTTTCCCCTTTTTTACCCCTGTTTGCAATTCCGATTTTTTTGAAACTTGGCACACGTAAAAACCATGATAACATCTAACTGTTAAAAAAAGTAAGTCATAAATTTCATTACTTCGCGAGTTTTTTTATGCTTTATTAAGACCGAAAGTACCTCATAGTTCCAAAAAGAGTCAACTATTTCGACAGCCGATATTTTGGTCCCACCTGCGGGGGAAGGGGTGGGAAGAAATAAGCAAAATTAGGAAAATAGGGAAGAAATGAAGCAAAATAGCAAAATTGGGAAGAAATACGAACTTTTGGCAGAAATATTTATCGTTGAAAAATTTTGTTGGAAAATTAATTCTAAAGACAATATTTGATAATATAAACTTGCTTTGAAAAAAATAAGGTCAAGAGAATTACCGGAAAGCACTGAACTAGATTTTTATGTATAGTGAAGAGGCCTGTTATTATAGCACGCCATGCTTAGTGGTGTTAACTCCTTACTTTAATTATTATACGTGCTTCAAACAAAGTTCTTACCTGGCACACCATCAATCTACGGTTTCTAAAGATGTATCAATGTCTGCCTTCTTCTGTTTTCATCTTCTTCTTAAGGTCTTAGCCTGGAACACCATTTTCTTCTTTTTCGCCTTCTTCTGTTTCTTCTTCATCTTCTTACACAAACATCTATCAACTGTTTCTTCAACCGTCCCAATCTTGAACCATCTGTCTTTTATTAATGTTAAATCATTCATTGATTTACATTCTTTAATCATCAAAGATGGATTTTTGAAGGAAATTCTTTTGATATCTCGATGGAGTACGGTTAGGTGAAGTTGTTTTCCTTGACATTCCCTTGAGTTTTATGGCGTTACAAAATCACAGTTGAAGATGTCGAAATAATTGCAATATCTTTTGACATTGAAAACCCTCTGGCAAGTGCCGGAAATAAGGTAAATTTTGGGGAGCATCAGCTTGATGCTTCAAATTAATTTTTGAAGCGTCATCCGAAATTTGGGAACATCAAGTTCGCATTTGGCAGCATATCGAATATGTTTATTCAACGTTGATAAAGTAAGTATAGTAAATAAAGTATGTATTTCGGCAATTAACAAATTGAGAATTACAAATTATCATGAGCAATTCCAATAGCAATTTTAACATAAACTAAATTGCCCTATATCATCGAATATTAAATGTAAAAATGTATATATACAAAATTTTCTAATAAAATCTTTAAGAATATATTACAAGGATACTAACTTCGAACAGGAAATTTGAGCGAGTGCATCGTAAAAAAATGAGAATGTGTTATAAAAAAGTTGAAGCGTTAGCATGGCGCTCCAAATTCTGAATTGGAGCGTCGGCGTAGGATTTGGAGCGTTTTGACGCTTGACGCCCCGTTATTTCCGGCCCTGTTCTGGCAAAAAGAGCGCCCAGAATGAAACACTATAGATGAATACAAGAGACACGAACTTACAATAATGTTGTAACTGGTCTTAAGTGTAAGATATGTATTACATTATTTCTGGTTTTTATCGTTATATTTTAGATATGACAATTATATATATACAATAATATATGAAATAAAAGTCACAAATCAAAATGCATCACAATAAGTATAAAAACTTGTTTTTTATTTCTTCTATTTACAGTACGAGGTTTTTGAAAGTAATGCTTATTTGTCATATTGGCAGGTGTACACTTTTATATAAGAACGCCTAAATTTTTAGCTGAGGCTGGATGTTCTTATGTTTTCATCGTTTTCAGCCTCAAAAGTTCTAAGGGCCGTTCTTTGAAAAGACAAAGACCATTGAAATTCGTTTAATTAGCCATTTTAGATCAGTGATCGAAATATTAATAACAGTATCATAACTATATAAACGTCCTACCTCAGTCATCTGGAAGATCCCCCTTTCTTTGTTCCGGAACAAAGAATTTTTCGTTCGAATCGTCAGGATCAATAAATATTTAATATGCCTAGAATTTTAATTAAAAACATCTTTTTCAAGCCGGAACATAGGTTTTTACCTCTTTTCAAGCTTTTCAACCAGCCTGGGCATGTTCTTAAGATGTTCTTAAATTTTGAACCAATCTCAGCCTGAATGACTATACAAAAACGTCTCCATGACAATTTTGTACTTTATTCTATATCCCAACCGGTATTAACTGAATGATATCTTTTCTCACAAACTGTTTTTTGTTTTGCTTACTTATCAGCACATTGTCTAACTAAACATAACCGTGAAATCACATTTTTCTTGATTATTATGAACATTACTCTATCCCAATAAATATGAACTCCAATATCAAAAAACAACACTAACCTTTCAGCCCGAGGTCTTTCTCTCAAAGCCCTTTTTTTTAAACGATATTTGTTGTTTTTATCGTGGTTTCTAAAGTAACAATAACTGTGAAGCTACAGCTTTTTGGCTTATTTTTGGCCATTATCATGGTTTCAACGTCTTGGCTTCAACAACCAACTCTAAAAACAAAAACAAAACTTGCGAATGGAAACCTGAAAACTGCCTATGCAGTCATTTAATTCTGATGTCGGATTCATTAAGATAGGTGGGAGCTAATTTGTTTTTCTCTTATTTTATATAGCTACGTATTATTTTATTATAAGATTTTAAACTTAATTTTAGCACTTTGTAATAAATGTTTTTAACTTTTTCTTTTTGTTATGTAGTTGGGTTTTTTAATAAGCATATGTTTAAGCTTTAAATATTCACCAACTTTAAATAAATGGTAAAAGAAATAAAAAACACAGCTCTATTGCAAACACTAGCTTTTCCATCGAAACATCATTTCCAAATAACATTTCTCTAATAGCTCTGTTGTTTTTCTTGTCATGCTGTTTTCCCATTTCATTAGAACCTTCAGACGTTTAACGATGGCAAGATCTTTTATTTGGAGTCATAAAGGCAAATTCTAACTCAAACATATTTTATTAGAACCTTCAGAAGTTCAACGATGGCAAATTCTAAATGGGACATATTTCATTAGAACCTTTTCAAAACGAAAATGTCTGTTAGGGAACATAAAAACATGACGTCCAACTTTGGGGGAGGGGTATACGTTAAGTGAAACTGTACGTTAAGTGGGAATGAGATTAACATTCCACTGTAATGTTAAAAATAATACAATAGAAGCCACGTCTTTAAAGAAATAGATGGGTTTCACTTAATGTATAGTTACATTTAACGTATACCACAGGGGGTACCGAAAATGATAATGTTACCGTTATCCCGGTATGTTCAACTCCACCGTTTACTGGATTAAAGGAGTAGGGGGGTCCAAAAATTGGCCAAAATCACTTGACGTCATATGTTTATGGTCCCTTAAGGTACATTTACGCGGTAAAAGCGTCCATTTGTATCCGATGTAGTGTTTTGTTCATGGCAAGATTGGTTCATGCAAATTGCGAAAGAAGAAATTGGGGATAATAGAAAGTACTTACCTGGAATCTTTAAAGTATCAGACCAAAATGTAGAGCTCCTTCCTTTTATCGCATGAAATTACAGATGGTTCCACCAATTTTGAAATCTACATTAATAACATGTTGTTTTCGTTCTCATACTGTTTTCACATTTTATTAGAACGATGTCGAGATCTTTTATTTGGAGTCATAAGACAAAATATGAAATTGAACATATGTAAAAAACAGATTATAGATGTCTGCTCTAAATTTAGAGTTTTGATCAATACGTAAAAAATAAACTTCTATAAGATTAATTAAATCGCCTTATTGATGTACAACTTTCTTTCTACATCATATTATCGTACTATGGTAAATATTTTGGCCAAATCTTCTTCTTTCTTCCCCCAGCATTGTCCAATTTGGTTCTTTCTTTCTTTATTTAGGGTACAAAACAATAGAAATCTTATTTCTTTCACCCATTTTTACATAATTATCATAAAATAATTTCCTTATTAAAAGTTGGTTCTAAATATACTAAATCTACAAAAACTATAAGTACTAAAGAATAGAATCTTTTTTCATTACATTTATTACAAGTTTCTCGACAAATAGAAGAAACAAGCCGTAAAAAACATTGTAAGTATAAAACGTATGATAAAACTACAGATGTTTAAAGCGAAAAAACAATAGGTAAAAGCTAAATCATGAAAATAGTAAAGAGTTTCTCAAAATCAATGCCAATATTTTTATTCATGGAACAAGCTTTAAAAGAAATGTAAAGTTTTGTTGTCAAAAAAAGTGACAATTATATAATACATTTGTCATAGAAGTTTTGTTTGCCATGGCATGAGACACGTCAACATTGAAACAGTATGAGTGGGATAAACTGTATGTGTTATCTCCCTTGGGAAGGTATTAAAAACTATTTTTTTCTTGGGAAGGTAATTTGCATTATTTACAGCTTAAAGAAGGATTGGCAATATTTCGTCCAAAATTTCTTATTTCTTCCCTGACATTAGAAATCGTTTTATTTCTTCTCAGTTTCCTTTTATTTCTTCCCCAAATTGATTTACTTACGCTGAGTCAGTAAGGCGGTCAAACCCAACCCGGTGGAAACCCTGGTGAAAAATATCTCAAAGATTCTTGACTCGGTACAAAAAGAATGGCCTGAATCTGCAGGAAATCAAAAGGAAAAAACTGCCCCGGTGGACTTTTGATTCGACTCAATAAAATGAATCTTTAATGACCCGGTGAGAACTTCCTGTGACCCGGTAAAATCAATTTTTCAGATTTTACAGTGAAATATACTCAATCAAATAAAGTTGGTGATTAAAAAAGAAAAAGAGGCACTTTGGGAAAGCCCATTTTGCTGGTCGAACCGCTGGTTATAGGTAAAGGTCTATCAATATCCAAAATAGAAATTAAAATAAGCTTTTCTCATTAATAAGATAATGTATTTTACATTTTCGGTCTACACTTAATTTCCTGCAAATCCTTTGCCAAGGCCTGTTCTATAGTAAGGCTTTCACTTTTTAGACGTTTTGAAATTAAATATATTTGTTAATGGTTAATGGTTTGCACTTATGATGGAACTGCCATGCACAACCTATTTACGTGCTTATCGATGCAATGGCTTAAGACCCACCTAGTGTTTCGTCAGCTACCAATTGACTAACCAAATTCCCTAAACCTTTGACATGGCATGGGTCGACCCGTCGGCATTTCAAGAGCCCGAGTCGAGTGCATTTTATTGCATCATTTGTAACGACAATCGACTCTACCATCTCACGTCGACGTTTCTTAACTTACATGAATAGAGTGTGTTGGAAGATTACATACCACTGTACGTAGGTCTTGGGTGGAGACACTTCTCAGCAAACAAGACATCTCCTGAATTATAGAGACACCTGAACTCGGTTTATAGAGTTATTTTTATATTTCTGTATTTTCAAAGGAGATTTTCTTTCAGAGATTTTCTTCTCAAAGATTTTGACAGACATTCCAACCTCCTAAATGTAGGATTTGATGGCTAGTTTATCGTCAATAGAATTAGATGAATTTTTTCTCCAAACAAAAAAACAAACTATAGATGGAATAATTAGATAATAAATAGGATTTATCAAAAAGAAAAAGGATAATTCGTTGACGTCAATTGGGGAGAATTATTGATCAATTATCATTTATTTTAGTAGAAAAGAAGCCAACATTTGTTTTAGTAATATTTGTGAAATTTTTTCATAATTTTCTTACATCTTCTCGACATTTTACTAACTAAAAATAAACAGTAAATATTTGTCATAGATCTTATTTTGTTACCAGTTAACACGCAGGGAATAGGTAGCAGATCGGGAGTACCGACTACAATCTTATTGTCAGTTCTCAAGTTGGAATTTTGACGCTTGACTTTGTATAGCCCACTGATAATATAAATTGTATTATTCTCAGTTAGTATATTTAATTGACATATCGACAATATTTAGACCAACTCATTGTTTCTTTAATTTACCTTCAATATAAAATAAATTCTTAACTAAGTGTTTCAAATTTCAAAAAACCTTTTTGAAATTTACTGATTCGATCGCAATAATTTCACTCAAGATTAAATTGCAATTATCTTAGGAATTATCGCCAAATTTTTGGCCATTTGATTGGTTATAAATTACAGCATCTGGAAGTCCATTAGTTTAAATTGAAAATGTCATAATTTGATGTTTTGTTAAAATCAGAAATAATAAAAACGATGATGTAATTTACAACCAATGAAAAAATTGAATTATCCATAATTTGGCGACAAGGCCTTAGTAGTTGTCATATGCTTTAATAAGATAAAAAAAAATCAAAATAGATAGCTAGGTAGATTTGGTTGTCTATGCTATTCATTACCCTTGAATCCTTAAAGGTTGGGTAAAACATATCTTCAACTCATGCTTTTAATCTCGAATTAACTAAAAACAACTATAGTAACTCTTTATCTTTAGGAAATAGGAAATAGTTGAATCTGAAAAGAAGACCTTCGTTAACCTTTTTTTATCGAACGAAAACAAATTTCTACCCCCCTCTCCCAAAAAAATACTTTTGTAAATTAAGAAAATTTTCAGTGAATCAAATTTGATTGTGAACATTTCGTTTCATAGTTATGGCTCTTTTGTCAGGTTGGACTATAGTAAAAAAAATGATGTCAGCGAAAAATTCTTCCTGGAATTGTCCAGATTTTTGGATTTTGATTATCTAAATAAGATTTCCCACCTTTCATTTGAGGGGTCAACCATTTAAATTGGATTAATGGTTTTGGAGTTGAGGAGTTTTAAAATGTGGCACTTTTTTGACCAGAAAAGTGAAAAATCATGCACTTTTATCAAATTATCTAGAGAACAAGAACTTTCTTCGATATGCATTTTTGGGCAATGTTGACAATAATAAAAACTGTATGACTAAGTCAATTTCAGAAAATAAAATTGGTGAATCTTTTTCTAAAATGGTGGCAAAGCTTTGAATTTTCAAATTTTACACCTTTTTTTGCAGTTTTCCGTCAATATCTCAAGAACAAAAGGTTTTCTACACATGTGTTTTTTTGTAAAATGTTCACAACATCGAGGGCTACAAATTACACTAAAAACAAGAAAAAATGATGATGCAACATCTTTCAAAATGGCAGCAAAAATTTCTGAATTTTAAAAATCGACATTTTCTTTAAAGGGCTTGTACTTTGAAAAATTATCCCAAGAACAAGAACTTTCCACAACATGCGGTTTTTTGGGAAATGTTGACAACAGTGGGAAATTCATATCTAGGTCATTTAAGAAAAAAAATTGGCTATATTTAAAAAAAAATGGCAGCATAGCTTTGATTTTTCAATTTTCAAAAGATTTTGCACATTTTTTTGCATATATTCTTCACTATCTCAGAACAAAAGCTTTCTACACCATCCTATGTTTGGAACTTTTTTACAGTGTTTCCAGATACCATCAGGTAATCGAAAATCCATAGTTTGTATTTGTTCTAATTTGTTGGAGGATAGGCTATTCCCACTGTACTATAACTGATTTCCCGTTTTGTTATGAATAAGTAATGAAAAAATAAGACTATACAAACTTTTCTTCGATGGATTTTTGTTCGCACCTTGTTACTAACAAAACCTGAAGGTTAGGGTTAAACATATCTTCAACTTATGCTTTTAAACCCGAATTAACTAAAAAACTAGAGAAGTTCTTTATCTATAGGATAAAGGAAAAAATTGAGACTAAAAAAAAATGCGTCTCGCATTCACTTATTTCACCGTCTTACAGGAATCTCATAATTATTTTTTTTTCGTCTTAATGAGTCAAAAAAACAAGATTTTTGAATAACTGATTTTTTGTTAAGTTATGAAGGGTTTGTCTGCAAATTTGATTGGTTGAATATTACATCATCAAGAATCTTAATGGTTGATTTCAAAATGTCATCATTTGATATTTGTTAAAATTAAAAATGATGATAGAAATTTTTAGTGAACCAATCAGATCCTTGATGATGTAACTTTAAACCAATCAAATGGCAAATTTACCTTTGATTTGTAGACAACCCTTAATACAAATTTTAACTACCTTGGCGTCAATCACCTATGTCATAGAAACACAAATCGGAGACGGTATTTTTCTTTGAACGATACAGATATATGGCCAACCCAAGATAATGATCAAAAAGTGGCTCAATACTGTTTGTGTAATTAATATGTAGACTGTTATTCACACTTATCAGATTTTTTCTACTCTCGACTACCGAATAAACTTGTAGAATGGAAAACTTGTCAAAAATTAAGCGGGTGAGATCGAATAAACGAGTAGGATGGAAAATTCAAGTCAGAATTTATGCTATCATAGCATAAATTTAAGTTATATTGTCAAAACCGTGACAAAACTAGGACTTTCCATCCATTTTATGCAGAAATTTATATGCGTGTAGGATTGAACGTGTAGGGTGGATTATTTCCTCAAAAAGAATAAACGTATACGCGTTTATTCGGTAGTCGAGAGCAATTTATTTATTCCAACAAATAATTCGTTTTTATTCGTATGAAAAGTCGCGTCAAACGCGCGTCGCTAGGATGATGACTACTTAAGATTTGTCGCTAAAATTCAGCTATTTTATCTGTTTTGATTGGTTAGAGCTTACAACATCAGGAAGCTGATTGGCTTGATTCAAAATGACACAATTTGATAATTTGTTAAAAACAAAAACATCTTTGTATAAACCTATCAATATCTTGACGATGTTATTTCCAACCAATCAAAAGATTGAATTAGCCATGATGTCTAGTCAAAGGCGAGTTGCAAGGATAATATTGCTTAGACAAATGTGCTTTCATCTCTACAGAGTTTTGAAATAAAGTTATTTGCCGGTATCCATTTTTGTGGTGAGAAATCATATATGAGTCATATATGAATCACGATTTGCCCTCTCTTGAGATGTAGATACTGGCCACCTCACGATAATAATCAATTTCTTTTGTAAAACGACTCAATACTGTTATCTTTGTGGCCATATTATGGCGTTCCAATTAACATTGAGACCCTATTATAAATGATGAACTTAAAGTTTCATGTATTTGTGAGATACAATCATCAGTTAAAATAAAGAAATATAAAAATATACTACAATAAGGAATAAGACAAAACAATGAAATCCGTCACTATAGTGTCGTCATTATTGAAGTCAGTCAAATGAATCGTGACGTTATCAGCATGAATTTGTTGACGTGACGACATTTTGATACTAATTCCCTATTATATATATTTTATATTTTCCTTATGAACTTAATTTAATTTCGAAATTTATTCAAATCTACTGTTTTTTGATTTTTGATACGGGGGTCAATGTGACTCCTGTGAAACAAAAAAGCATTTTAAACACCATCAATCCTATTGAATTAGTTCTCTTGGATCGATTCTCTTGAATCAATTGAATCAATTATTTTGAATCAATTCTCTAGGATCAATTCTATTGAGTATGTTGAATCAATTCCCTTGAATGAATTGGCACATTTCTCCTGAATCATTTATCTTGGATAAATTGAACTAATTATTTTAAATCAATTTTCTTGAATGAATTGGTACATTTCTCTTGAATCAAGTGAAATAGGTTTTGAATCAATTCAGTTGAATCAATTATTTCAAAATATATTTTTTGGATAAATTCGTTTGAATCATTTCTCTGCCATGGCAAATGTGCTTCATAAAGAATTCATAAATTTTGAATCAGTGGGCATCCATTTTTTATGAGGGGTTTGATTTGGTAGGATTTTTGATGCTATTTGCCCTTCTATTTTTGATACTGTGTAACTTTTTAGGGGATGCTCGCAAATATTGGGACAAAAAGGTCTCCTAGTACCTATTATAGCCTGTACAAAAAGTGTAGACAGTAGTTTTTGAAATGCGTATAACTTCCTTCATTTTTGTTCGTTTAAGCTAATCTTCACACATCACATATTGTAGATATTAACGAGCACTTTAATTTTACTTGATTATTTTCGAAAATGAAGGAGAATTGCGGAGGGTGGCAGAAAACCAAAAACTTCGCGAGAGCATAAAAATTTTGTCAAAAACTTCCAGCGAGTGAGCGAGTATTGCCTGCATGTACATTATCTTATCCTACTAAACCATTTAGCTAACTATATATATAGTCAA
>JAUKPT010004316.1:0-11224 GCA_032273505.1 Nanomia bijuga
AAACCTATATTTATGTAATGTTTTAATATAGAATAAATTGAAAACTTGTTTCAAATAAAAAGAAAGTAGAGAAATGACCGGGTGGTAGTAGTACTGGGGTTCTTTCTCTACTCTTTTCACATGCCAAAAGAAAAACAGACACACTCTGTTGAGCAGTAGGGGACAACCATAGCTTTCTTCGACGTGATTACTCTTGTACTTAACCTTTTTCGTCAAAGAAAAAACGATTCTATCGTGTAGATAACTTCTTAGGGATATATTAATTTTATGGCCTAGAAAAATGATCGTAGTTTTCTACGACCATGATGTCGTAGAAAGCTACAATCTCATAAATAAATCATGAACTAATTTTGCTCTAGTTTGTACTGATAAATAAACAGTTGGGTGGTATTCAAAAGGGCAGAAAGCCGTTTTAGACTATCATAATGTGTAATATAAAGCATTTTAACGGACTTAAAAACTATTCTAGGGTCCATGAGACACGTTTTGTGGGCCAAAAAGCACTTAAAATAGAGGGATAATGACTGGTTTACACAATTTATTAAGAAAAGGGAGACAAACATGGCTAAAACAAAAATCAAAGAATTTTAGAAACTGAATGTTACACAAATTTGTCAAAATTGAATGTTAATGACCCAATTTAAGTGCAAAAAGGGGGGTCAAAAGGGTAAAAATGTGCCTATTTCTAGAAAAAATGAGTAGTATGAGATGGATATTTTTAATTATACATTAAATCACATTGATAAGCTAACTGTTACACAAATCTGACATAGAGCATAGTTATTGGACAAAGTTGGGGTCTTAAGGAGTCTAAACGGGGATCAAAGGATCAAAATGTGCACATTTTAGAAAAAATGAATACTTTGAGCTAAAAAATTGCAATTATACAATGAATCACAGTGTTTGCATCTGAAAGAATTAAGTCATCTTTAATCCTTTTGCCTGTGAATCATTTGTATTAATGGAATGATGATTGAGCTGCAAGGTATCCAAATTTTGTGAGGTATCTCTCACAGCTCAAATTATTAGTTGGAATTCTACGATTGAAAGATGTAAATTGGCTGCCAAGAGTCTCCAAATGGTTGTTCAAACATTTTTTGGTCATATTATGATGATTATTCTTGTACATAACCTTTTTCGTCAAAGAAAAAACGATTCTATCGTGTAGATAACTTATAAGGGAAAAATTAAGTAGTTTTCTATGGCATCATAGAATTCTACTATGACATAGAATTCTACGATCATGATGTTGTAGAATTCTGCGATGTCATAGAAAGCTACGATTCCATAAATAAATCATGAATAAATTTTGCTCTAGTTTGTACTGATATATAAACGGTCGGGTGTTGTTCAAAAGGGCAAAAAGACGTTTCAGACTATCATAATGTGTAGACTATAACTACGGAACTGTTGTTTAGCTAAATATTGAAAAATACAATAAAAATATCAGACAAAATAACTAATACACTTGAAAATATAGAATAGTCCTGCAAACACAAGTGAAAAGGGTAGCTAAAGGAAATATGGAGGCTACAACCTTTTTTTATTTGAATGAAAAACATAGACTATTTTCACCATAGTGAGGTACAGTAATTTTGTAAAAAGAAGACCTAGTACCATCTCATTGTACCAACCAACCGGAAAAACAAGAATTTTTTTCTTAGGGCCTTGACTAACACAAACAAATGATGGCAATCCAACATGAGAGATGCTAGTCTTGTTCTTCTAAACAAATCTTCAGCAACCAAGGTTACGCTTCATTATGATATAACATCTCGCTCACAGATTGATGGTGACTGTCCAGCCCTCATTCTAATATTCTCTGACAAAACGAGGTTCATCCTTCATCCTCTCTTCTTTGCTTATGAAGACAGGGGACTGATAATCATTTTTAAAATATATTTCGAAGTCAAATCGCAGAAGAGATGATTTTTTTCAACGTCTGAAATACTGGGTGCAGCAAAAAAAAAGTATACAAGATTGACACTTTATTGCTAGCCGGCTATTGATTATAAAGAAACGAGCTAGGTGGCACTAGAAGAAGGAAGGTCTAACTTAGATTTTGGTGGGTCATTTATTAAATTTGGCCCACAACTTCTGTAGTTATATTGATTTAATGAAAAATGTACTCACAAAAAGATACAAATTTTGATGAAAAATGAGCTACTAAATTAAGGTTTTTGATAGTTTAAAAGTTAAAACAGTGTGATCAATCAAATAAATTGAAAAAACAAAACATAATTTTTTTTTCATATGATAACATCTGGTGAAGCAAAATTTCACTGAACTGAAAAATTAAGACTAGGAAGTTAGAAAAATTTGCCAATTGTGCTAGTGGTCGTTCTGGTGATCTTTAAGTGTGATGTCCCAAAAAGAATATCATAGTTGTGGTCTGGGAAAGTTTTACTGACTAAGGGATTGTTCTGGGTCCTCTGGTTGAAAATTTGCTCTCGTTGATACCTTTGTATTAATTGTTATTAGTATAAAAATTAAATTTAATAGCCCATTTTTCATCAATTTTTGCATATTTTTGGGAGTACATTTTTTTCTTTAAATCAATATAACTTTTAAAGTCTTGGGCCAAATTTGATAAATGATCTACCAAAATCTAAGTTAGAACTTCACTCTTCTAGTGCCACCTAACTTGTTTCTTTGTCATCAATAACTGACTAGCAATAAAGTGTCAATCTTGTATACTTTTTTTGCTGCACCCGGTAAGACCTACCAAAAAACAATGGTCCCTGATACAACAACTAAGTTGTTGATGTAAAATCGTAAGTAGAACACATGAAACGAATTAGTACTGGATTGTAAGAAATTTAAATGCACATCTAAAATGATTTCTCAGCATAAGGTTGGTTGGTAGCATAATAAAATTAATATTGATGAGGATTTTTATTTTTTCAACAAGGAGAGGTTAAAGTCAAAAGACTTAATGCAACCACTCCTATACTACCCAGGTTTCCTTCCTTATTTCCCTTGTTTAGATAGTGTTTAAAAAATAAAAAATAACAAAAAATGTTGAGCTGTAAAATCTAGGTAAAATTTCAATTTAAAAACTACCATGATTTTAGTCTTTAAGGGCTATTATAAAAACATTAATTTGAGAAAATGGTGTTTTGTTTTGATTTATGATTTAGTACACAAAGAGTAAATAATTAACAAGTTGCAAAATAATAATAATAATAATAATAATAATAATAATAATAATAATAATAAATTCATGGATGTATAAAAATTCGTGCATGGGTAACACGAAGTAAAGATGTATTTGCCTTGTTTTTGTAAACATACAAATATATATATATATGGATTTGAGTATTTATTGAGAAGATGAAACTAATATCGAAAATATTGAGGACAAATGATTGTATCACCAACCTTAATAATATGGGCATTGAGGCCTGTCACATTATGGCCCTTAGTAGCCACTGCAGTGAGGCGAACATCCGCAATCTTAAACACACCAAAGAAGAAAAAACAAATTATCTCTGCGAAATCTGAAGCAAGTAGCAGTAGAGTGACCGAATCTTCTGGTAGTAATTCAACATTAGACTTTAGTCGTTCTAAAGTTACAATCAATAATAAAAATAAAAAAGAAGTAATGGTTTAAGAGGTGACAAAACACCGTCACCTAATTTTTGACTCAAGTCAAGAAAGCGATTAATTAAAGATTAACTAACAAGTTGCTTTAAATGTTAAACCTATATTATGTTAAACTATATTATATTTTGAACAGTTTCTTGACTTCTTAATTATATTAGTGTTGCTTCAAATTTTAATTAAAAAAAAAAAAATGTCTAAAGGTGCATTCTCTACTTTATAGTGAAAGATGAAATATTTATCTGATTTGCCAAGATAATATCCAACTCGGCCTTCCTTCGTCAGATATTACATGGCTCGATTGAATAAATCTCCATTATAATATTGTCTTATCGGATAAATATTAATTGTCATCCACTTCCCTTATATCATAATTAATAGTTTAAACAAATTGACCAAATTTTTATATTGAACAAGTGCAGTCTGTAGCAGTTAATTAAAATCTCTAATTAACCGCAACTTATCTGAGAAATAAAGATATATGTTTATTCATTTATCCATTGATTTTGCTGCTAAAAAAACATCAAAATGTTCAAAAAATATTTCAAATCTTAAGTATATGTCGATTTCAAATTAACATATCAATTGAAGGATAGTTTTGAAATTGACATTACATAAAGTTGGCTGTTGTGTTTACAGAAATATTTGGGTTTTGAAAATATTTTGACAACTATTTCGTTTAAAATGGAAGAAGTTGAAGATAGGCATTAATTCTATGAATCGAAGACGATTGAAGAAACAGAATAGTATTGCTGTGATTAAACTTGAGCTGTTACTTGTTAGTTGTACAAAATTTTGAAAATATCGTTTCTTACCTTGTTTTTTATTGGTTTTAACTATTAATTATTAACTAATTAACTGCTTTTTTGACCAATTCAGGAAAAATTGACCTCGGTTTATAAAAAAAAATTGTGTGAAAAAGTGTGAAAAAAGCGATATTGGATAGCAAAATCTGACGAAAAAAGCAATATTGGATAGCTAAGTCTGACAGAAAAAACAATATTGGATATTAATATCTGACTAATATATCCAACAGGTACGCTTTATGCTGTAAAACAGATGATATTTTATCATTTATGCCAATAAAAAATTATGCACATGTTGTTTTTAAAGGGCAAGGGAGGTAAATTGAATATTGCCGTTTAATTTGTATAAGATAATGTTGAGAAGCGTAGTAATCACTCTTGTTATATGTAACATCATGATCAGGGTGTTTTTGAAGTTTTCTTAACCATATTTGGACTGGGCTTTTTTGTAAAGAGGGAGAGTGATGTCCAAACCCTTAAACCATATAAAAAAGGAACAATAAAAAAAAAAGGTTAGAAAAGAAGAGTGGAAAAGGGGAGTTTTTGGAGGGCTTGGGAGGTTCTCATGTATATTAAATTGAGTTAATCAATCATGTTAATAGTTTAACTGTTATATATAATTGGTTTGCTTTATTGTTGTATATACGTGGCTCTCACATGCCCATGTGCAAAGTGCAATGCACACATGTCAATGGGGCATAGCCGTGTGACTCTTACCTGCTCATGTGTAAAGTGCAATGCACACATGTCAACAGAGCAAAGCCTAAATATACCAGTATGTATTAATAACTAAACAATATCAATAATTCAAATTCTTCTATCAGGGTTGCCACCACATTTTTGAAGCCAAATTTAGGGATTTTCGGTGGCATATTTAAGGTAAAAATAGGGGGTTTTCGGGGGAATTTTTCTTGATTTTTCCTGGATGATCTGAATCATTTTTTTATGATGAATGATTCTACAAAGCATTGATTCGAAGGTATTAATTCATGCACTATACCCAACCATGGTTCTCAGCAAATCAAAAAATCATTGTATATCATGATTAATGTAATGATGCCAAACTTGTGTGAATTGTGTGAACAACATGTAAGCTAATAATATTTTTGGCCCGAATTTTGATCGTTAAAATTTAAGGCCACTAGAATGGCTAAAAACACAACCTAATCAGTCCACAATGGTTTGAGAAATTTTGGAAATATAGGTCTCTAGAATGGCTTAAAACAAAATCTAATCAGCTAGTCCACTTTTATGATAACAATGACATAAAAATACATTATAACATCTTTTGATGCAAATGAAAAATATTATGAGAATATCATGATTATCATGATAATCAGAGCCAAAAAAACAAAACAATTATAGTAAATGACATTAATTTATGATACATTATGGGATTTTCGGGGGTTTTCTTAAATCTTTAGGGGATTTTTAAAATTTTCGGGGGTCTTTTCAAGGGCAAATATTCATTTTATGGAGTGTGTTCCAGTGCGTATTGTTCTAGTATGAATATTTAGTGCAGAAAAAGTTTGAGCATACTTATACTAAAAATTCTTTAAGTTCTTTGTATTACATTTTAATAATTTTTTATATCTTCCATCAACTAAGTTACAGACAACCTGTTTAAAGGGAAACAAGAATGATCACAGGCTGTTGCAGTGGAATACTATTTTTCTTTCTTTTCTATTCAATAAACCTGTAATTTATATCTAATATCTGATATTATTTTGTACCAAAAATTATTCCGATTTGTAACTGTTGTATAACGTGGCTGAATACTAGTGCCAGTGTACAAACAAATGTACACCATGTTCAGGGCACTAGCCAATACGAACATAGTACGATTTACTTAAATGGTTATAAAAAGTGGCTCTAAGCCAATATAACTGCAATTTATATCTAACCATTTTGTATCAATCATGTCTAGTTTATAACCAGCAAATGGAGCAGAATACTCAACTTCTGTCTGTCTGTCTGTTTGTCTGTGCGTCTGTTCGTGTCTGACCGTGTACAAAACTTTAGGGCAGCCTGGAGACTTCAAAAATGATCGGATTCGGATGAAATCTGGTACACTTGTTCTTTGGGTGAATACCTGGGGGTGTTCTTTTTATTTTTCATAAAATTTGTTTTTTGGGCCCGGAAGACTCGGTCCCAGTCCCAAAATGGACCGAAAAACTTTGGGCGGCCTGGAGACTTCAAAAATGTTCGGATTCGGATGAAATCTGGTACACATGTTTTTTGGGTGAATACCTGGGGGAGTTTTTTTTATTTTTCATAAAATTTGTTTTTTTGGGCCCGGGAGACTCGGTCTCAGTCCCAAAATGGACCAAAAACCTTTGGGCGGCCTGGAGACTACAAAAATGATCGGATTCGGATGAAATCTGGTACACTTGTTCTTTGGGTGAATATCTGGGGATGTTTTTTTATTTTTCATAAAATTTGTTTTTTGGGCCCGGGAGACTCGGTCTCTGTCCCAAAATTGACCGAAAACCTTCGGGGCGGCCTGGACAGACTAAAAATGATCGGATTTGGATGAAATTTGATACACTTGTTCTTTTGGTGAATATCTGGGAAGGTGTTTTTTTATTTACTAAAAAATTGATTATTAGGCCCAGGAGACTCGTTCCAAGTCCCAAAATGTACTGAAACCTTCACCTGATAAACCTGGTGAAACTCAACTGAAGTTGAGCCAGTACGGTTAGCGAACATTACTATGTATTTAATAAGTCAGTTTTATCGATGACTCAAATAATGAACCTGTAAAACTTCTGAACCAACTCAAGGTAAAACACACGAACAAAGTTCTTATAGCTCCTTTGAAATAATTCATCTTGTTAACAAATTTGAGCCATTAAGATGTATTTTCAAATGAGTGCACATTTTTTTTTCTAGTGAATTAAGGCTTAGAAAGGACAGGAAGAAACATGGAGGGGATTATCATTTTAAATATAAAACGAGGAACTTTCTAGAGAAGCCTCGTCCATGCCTGACGATGAAGTCGAATGCCTATTTATAAGAAATTTTCCATATTTTTCCTCCCCATTATCTTTAACATCGTATGTTCTCTCATTAACAGCTTTTTCAAACTCATCCAATAGTTTTCTTTACTTTTCTTTTAGGTCTCTGAAATCCTCTATCTGGAAGTGGTGAAATATATTTATATTTTGCATTCTCGAATTTCCTGAGTATAGCCTTTTTATCATCATCATCATTTTCATCTTCATCCAATCCACGACCTTAACTAAGAAATAAGCCTTTACCTTTTGTATACCCTTCTCGTGTAAAGTGGAATCACAGGGATCCGCAAGATAACGTGGTGATCCATTAACTACTCGATCAATCAGAGCAGGATCAATTGCTTCATCTTCCACAATATTAGCTCTAGTATACTGTCTTTTAGTCCAAGGAGATGTCGTTAAGGAGTGATGATCAAATGGAATAATCTCTTCTCTTCTCTCTAACAAAACCACGACAAATTATATTCCGCTTATGTCTTCATAATGACGAGCGATGGTGATAATCTTTCAAACATACTCCACATCGATTCATCTTGAGATGCTACCTCTACCACGATCAAATAGAAATGACGACAATCACAATCTTACACCTCTATTTATAGGAAATTATAAATACTTGTATAATGTAGTTGTTTTACACTAAAGATTCTATCTTTTTAGCCTTATTATGTTATCATGTTAGCCTTACTATGTTTGTATGTTAGCCTTATTATGTAAGCATGTTAGCATGTTAGCCTAATTTATGTTAGTGTTTCGTGATCACAAGGGAATATACAAGAAAATCTAACAGTCTTTTAAAAGAATAAATGTGTTTGATAAACCTAAAAGAAGAAAAATATGCAAATAAACCCATAAGAATATACCTAATAAATGTCCCTAACATGATATTATTCAAACTAATCAATTATTCATGACTCTAATCGTGTGAAAGAATGCACGAAATGTATGTGCACGAAAAACTCCGACCTCGTGTTAGTTTGTATCATTTTCTGAGATGGTAAGTACAACCAGAGAGTTAATTGGCCGCTCGATGTTGACTGGTTTCGAGGATCCAGTTGGCGTTTAGCGTACTATGGGTTTTCGTACTAAGTCGTCAATGCCTTCAGTCGGCTGTACAACTACTCATCTTATCCACTCTCCTCTGAGAAACTTTTTGCCTTTTATAAGTACTTGATCATTTATTTGAATGTTTCGACATGCCATTTCTTTTGCACCATTAAGCTCAGAAAGTAATCTCTTGTCCACTTTTTGCAGAAAGAGTCGACGGTTTGTCGGATAAAAGTGTATCTTTTTTTTAATCTAACATACTCTTTGAAAGGATCTTTCTAGTAGAATGTCTTTTGGACAGAGAAAGGAGCCTTCGTCGGGTGATGTTGGGTAGTTCAGCTGTTTTAAACAACATTGTTTGAAGTACGCTGAATTCCATTATTTGTTCTCCGATGGATACGAACAATTCCTTTTTGGCCGACTTAACCATTGATTCAGTTACTCCATTCGTCCATGGGGCATTGATGGTGGTGCATTTCCATTCGGTTCCATGTTCGGTACAAAAAAGCGTCAATGAGTCATCATATATGTTGTTGACTGCATCCTTTACTTCCTTCGATGCAGCAACTAATTGACTTCCTCTATCGCTGTAGATTTTGTTTGGCCAGCCACGAGTTGTGGCAAAGCGTCGTAAGACTTGTAGAAAGTTATTTGTCGAATAGTCTCTACTTAAATCTAAGTATATTTCTCTCAATGTAAAACATATTATTACAACTACATAACATTTTCCTCGTGTTCGTTTCCGAATTTCCTCTCGGATTGTAAACGGGCCAAAATAATCTATTCCAACTGTAAAGAAAGAAGGGGATGGTTTTAATCGTTTCAATTGGTAGGTCACTCATGATTTGAGAACGGGTAACCGGATTTTTCGTTTTACAAATAACACATTTGTTTATTATACTTCGAACTATTTTTGTAACACTCGTTATCCAATATTGAGATGTAATAATAAAGATTGTAGCCCCAATTCCACGATGACCATTTTTCTTATGACTAATGCGATTAAGTATGACAGTCTGTGTTCGTAGGGTAAAAGTATAAATTCCTTTTTGTTGTAGGTAAGTTCGTTCCAGGAGTTGCATCTTCCGCCAACAACAAAACACTCCGTCCACTTCTTTCGGCTTTAAAGAACGGCATAATCCCTTTGATATATCATTTTTCATCTGTCTTTGTGCTTCTATTATCCAAAGTCTTTATCGGCATCGCTTGGGGATACATATGCTGTTGGAAGTTCTAATGTAGGTTTGTCTCCATTATGCTTATATTTCCTATAAAGTCGTAATATACGAGCCGTGACGTTTATGAGTCTGTTAATATTATATCTTTCTAGGTCGAATCTGCTTAGGAGTGTGATTGATGAATGCAAGTCGGTGTGCATCACGATTGCTTTGGTTTCTGGCAATGTTTTTACATCTGTTTTCTTCGTCACTGGCCAGTTTTCGAACGGGCAAGTCAAGAAAGTCGGCCGTATTGCCACATCCTATCTTGTAATTGTGAGGGATTTTCCCTCTAGTGACCCAGTCTGCTACATTATTTTTTCCTGCTGTCCAGTACCATTCTAATGGTTCACTCCCATTTTGAATTTCTCCTATTCTGTTTGCTGTGAAAGTGTTAAAACCGTAGCTCTCTTTATTTATCATTGCCTATCTCGCTGTCGACTACATGATATACGTCAATATATTTGTAACGAGTTTGCTTCTGGATGAATATTCGCAATCAAACTCCTAACACGGCACCGGCTAGTTCTAATCCGACGATACTTGATGTTTTGAGGGGGGCTATTCTATTTTTGCTAGCGATTAGTTGAGAATGAAAGAGCAATCCGATATTTTCCATCTTGCATATCCTTCAGCTCCGTATGCATCAGTCGAAGCATCAGAAATAATATTAAGTTGTTGTTGTCGATAGAATTGACTGGTTTTACGCAGCGTGGCACGTCAAAGTTTGTAAGATCCCGAAATTCCGTAAATAAATCTTTCCATTCGTACCAGATGACGGTGACGAAAAAGATGAGAAACGTAAAGCCGAACTGGATCCCTAATCTGATCATATAAACATTTTTGGGCATTAACATTGACAAAAGAATGGACTGAACAAAAGTGACTTAATGTACGACCTTATTTTTGATATGGATATGAAATAAAAACAACACACATTATTTACATGAAAATTATTAAATATTTTGCTATAAAAAGGTAAACAAATCTGTGTTCGGCACTCTATTAAAGAAATGCCTTCTAAATCCATGTTTTATCCTTGGACATGTGGTAAAAGTATATTTTTTAAAAAAATTAAATTATTACATCGTCATGTTCAAGCAGAAGAAGTCGTCTACCTTTGTGGCTTATATGTAAAAGAATTTAATTACAAGGTAAACCGCGTTCGCGTCCGCGTTCGCATTTTTCATGATGGTTATGTAAGAAAATCGGATGAGAGTGTAACTTATGTTTCTTCCGCTAATCACTCTTCTTTTGAAGATATTGAATCTCTTCGTATTCGTTGTAAGCCCCGACAGACTACCTTTAACCTAACTGTACCAAGCACTTCCTCCATCGCAGCTATATCTTATCCGACTTTGCAATATAAACTATACTCTTCGCTCATACCAGATGGCGGTGACGAAAAAGATGAGCAAAATAAAGCCGACCTGGATAAGCAAGATGATGAAGACTAGAAAAATGTGTGTGTGTGTGTGTGTGTGTGTGTGTGTGTGTGTGTGTGTGTGTGTGTGTGTGTGTGTGTGTGTGTGTG
>JAUKPT010004317.1:0-11222 GCA_032273505.1 Nanomia bijuga
TTTTTTGCGTACTTCAAAGAGAAAGGCTTTATCTAAAATGGCATGTAATCGCAAACATCTCATTCATAGTTTTGACGAAGAATTTCTATGAAACGTAATTGTCCCTTCTGCAGTGCCTCATTGTCCCTTTTGTAGCACGCTTGATACTTAAACGTTGATATTTTTAAATGACACTTTGGGGATTTTAAAAGTGATTAATACCAGACTCCTAGCCATCACATCTCTTTTCATAAATACAAGCATTGCGTATATATTTCAATTTTACTAATAGTAACAGGAAGCTTTGAATATTCTTTTGACCATATGGCGCATCAAGTACATAGGTTGTACTAACATGGTGCACCATGCTAATAAGTGTCACTTGGTTACTTCACGTTAATAAAGGAGTCAAAAAACAGTGTCTCTTTCGTAGATCAATTACCTGTATAAGATTAATTAAATTAAATGGATGAAGTAAACGTAATATGTTTAGTTTAATTGCTCCAGTGTGACAATGGAAAGAACTTAATTATTCTTTTATTTATTTAATGAATCCTTTTTAATTTGTCTTTTCAATATTTTGTTACCGTCTTTTCCCATCAATTTTTATAAACAAATTCATCATATATTTTTGATTAAATAGTGAATCTAAATTTATTAATCAAGCGAGGTTTTATTTAAATTCCAATATAATAAATCCATTTAATATGATTAATCTTCATCATAGTGTTACAGGGCTAATGTGGCAGTAAAAGCATTTATATAGATTTAGGAAAATTAACTATGAACATGTCGACTATAAAGTGTTGATTGATATTTTGTAATCTTTTTATGTATTATCAAAAGAGATAACTTAATGATAAAATGATAGTTCTTTTATTCTTATTTCTTGAGATTGATTACAATACCTATAGCATGAAGTCAAATTTTTTTGAGGGGATAGTGATGAGATGAAATCAGTTTTTGGCAAAAATAAAAAACTTAACGTTGAAATTTTCGGCTGAAACCCAACCGACTTTTAAGTAGGTTATAACATGTTTCTTTTTTATAATTTCAATCATGAAAAATCCATGTTATAACATAACCTACATGTATAACTTACGCTTGCAGGCACTAAAATATTTTTCCGATCACGGTCCATGTGACAGCGCATGCACTGTTATCAGAAGAATTGCTTGTGTTCTTTGTTATAAATTGCCCTAGCCTTGTGATTTACCAGGAGTCTCCAACCAGTGGTTTTCAACAATTGGTTACCGTGCACGTGACGTCGGCAACTTCTTCTCGACCATTCCCGAGATGTATTGCTAACATTAAATATTTGCCTTTTGTATAGTTCGTAGATATAATTATATTATAATATATCACACAATGTTATGAACTTAACGCTTGGAATAGCACGCTTTTTAAAAAATTTCAGAACGCAAAATCTGCTCGACCATCCCCACAATCCTTTGCGTGAAAAATCTAAAAATTGCTCACGCACGGTACCCTATTCACTTTACCACTGTTTTTACATCATAATAGATAAGAAAGAACTCAGAAAAATGCTTCAGAAAAATGGATTTTTTACTACTTTTCTTTACTTATTTTTAAATCCACTAAAATATTTACAAACTGTTTAAAGTTTATCCTGCATATAACGAACGCACTCTCAATCACTTAGTGTCCGTTCACTGAACAAATTATATTCTGCAAAAACAGGAAAATGACTCCCATACTCTGCATATACAGCATCGTATATCTCTTTCCGCCCTCCTGTTGTCAGAATACGATCGGGCCACGATAAGGGTCTATCTGCACGGTAACATGGAAACTTATCATCGCAATACTTCTTCGAATTTTGTATACTAAACGTCGGCATGAAACGAAACGATCCTTCATTATAAGTCTTTGTTTGAATCGAATTGATAAAAGCTAAAAGGTTGCCGTCCCATTTCTCGCTGGTTCCGTACGGCGCGATCCCCGACAACTCGTCATGCGATTTAAGTGCGTTGAAATGTGTTGATCTTGTGAGATGTAACCCTGACGATGTACTTCGTGAGTTTTCGCCTGTCTTCGTGTTAAAATCACCAAATAAGAATTCTACGTCGCACGTGTTCGTCCAATCCGCTTTCATGTCAGCCATTTTAAAAAATCGTTCGAGACAGTTTCGTTTATATTTTTGATCGTACGGATCTAAATGAACAGTTGCGAAACAAATCGTTTTCCCCGACGTGACATTAAGCTTAACAGCTGCTACGCCCCGTTCGGGATTCGGAACCATTTTGTTTGAACACCCATTTGTTTGATGGAATGGTAACTGGTAGGGAACCAACCCTATTTTAGCAACGATGACTAGAACAGTAGAGCCATGCGTTCCAAGCGTGCAACCCTTCTCACAGAGGTTTCTCATGCGTGTCCCTTCGACGCCAACGACTTGATATTTTGTGGTAATGTTTGCTTTGTTGATCCTGTTAGCAAATGCTTTCCCTATGTTAATTAGGTTTTTCTTGTTACACATCCAACATTGTTGTTGAAGGCCGATTGCGTATATGCAAGCCATGTCTTTCTCATCAACAGTACGATCAAGACCTAGAAAGAAATGAAATACAACTGATGGTTCATGATCCTTATCAGATCCTCGGTGTAAAATTGCTGCAAAGCAGGCTGCGTTATCACATGGGATTTGCACCTCAAGGTAACGATTTGGATTCTTTTACAAAAATATTTTTTTTATTTTCTGTGAAAAAAGTTTTTATTATCAAACTACCATTAAGAAAAATGATTCTTAGATTTGCAAAGTATTCATTGACCCCTCAAAGGTTCTCGGAAGAGACAAATTCGCGTTCCCAAGAAGATATGCCTGTATGTATAGATTAGGACATTGTAACCAATCTAAAATTTCCCCGATCATATTTCTCCCTTCATAGAGGGACTTTTACGTAATAATAAAATTCAGTGTTTACATCTGGTCAGAAGGCTACCATGGCGAAGATCAAGGTTGCAGAATGATACCGGGATGTCACAGATCAGCCGAAAAGAACCATTCATAATTATGTTATTTTTATTCCTTTTTCACCCTGAAAACTAAAGCCGGTAACTAATATACTAATATACCCAAACGCAAAAATATTTTGCAGCACTGGCGAAACCCCTTGATGAATTATTGATTTTCGTAAAACATTTGCTTCCCATAAACATCGAGGCTGTACATCACAAGTAGAGGCGAAGATTCTACTAATATATAATAATGAAAAAATAAATGTACTTATCATCAAAATAGTATTCTGCGTTTGCTGTGGTAATGGTTAAAAACATATTACATGAATACTATTTTGATATATATCTTATTTAGAGTCGTATAAATATGTCGTAAAACACAGTAGTAACTATAATATGATTGTACCGAACAAGGACTAGCAGAACAAGCCACATTTATCACCTGGTGAAATCATTTGAGCCGCAGGTTAAAAATCTATCAATTTTGTGAGAAGGGTTTGGATTTATGAAAGAGTGGATCGTAAAGTGGTTTGATGAGGATAGATTTTATATTTTATAACTGCTATAAGTTCATATGTTCTTATCCCAATGGTCGATTCGAATGTATTTCTGGTTTAAAAGAATTACAGTTATTCTAAATAAAAGTAGCAACATAATATACCATAAGTTATACAGATAAGTAAATAAATATGGCAAGAGAGAAAAAAAGAAACGGCCCCGTAAAACAGAAAGAAACATGGGACTATAAGATTGGACCTGCCCTGGCCTACAAGAAACTTCTTTAAAAATACCACACGAAAGTGAAATCTATTTTTCTTATGTTCTGGATTTTGAAATTTTATGAATTAGAAAAGTCAAAGATACGTCCTGGAGTGACTAAACCACTTGATTTATCGACTACCACTATAATTTTTACAAAAGAACTAAGCTCCTCTAAATCAAATCCAATTCGCTATTACATAAGACAAAACTCTCTTTACGAAACAAAATCCACCCTGGGTCGAGGTGGGGCAACCTTATGAAGCAACACAATAACACACTTACCTAGAATCTTATCCATGGCTTCGTCAGTAAAACCCTCCTTCATCTTATTATTGTCCCCTGTGTTCCATGTGACCACGCGCACACGAGTGCAAACATTCCATTGTACAAACCACGTGAGTAAAATCAGCCCTTTTAGTAGAATTAGCCATTTTATTGAAATAGACTGCATTTTTAGTGTAAATTTGTGAATGTCTACATATCTCTGTGATTATTTTGTATACAGACGCATGTTATGCATTGAAAACAACATGCTGTCATACTGGTGACAGTTCAAACGGTTAAAATTGCAGTGTGACCATTGATATTTGTTGTTGTGCGTCTTTCTATTTCGTGTGACCAGGGAACTTGTTGTCATGACACCAAACAATGTTTGTAATTTGTTTAGGCGAACTTTTATTTGGCGTAAAACAATTTTCATCCCGTAACTTCAGAAACATTTAGAAAATTAATGTGTTCTTTTGATTCTTTATTTTGTTTACTTATTTTTGTTATTCCTACATTTTTTAAAACCTTCGTCAAATTTGGGTTAATGATGTATTTTTTCATACCCCACTAGTGAGTGATTAAATCACAGTTTGCATGACAATTTCTATCTTCAGGGCTAATTATGACGAAAATAAGGTCCCGTCCAGGCTGATCGGCAGTGGTATTTTTTTGTCTGATTAATTTAATCCGATCAAGTTGAACGGCATAATCCAGTTTTCTCCAATCAATAAAAGTGGGTATATTCTGACTCCCAGACGCATCGACCTTCGTAAGAACGATATGAATTACTGCTATTGTACTAGCGCACTGAGAAAAGGCACGTCTCGTTATAGGAGCTATGATAGTTCAGTAGAAATTTGACCGATCAAAATGATCGGTGGGATCAATTTTTCTCCGATTATTGATCGTTGATCGGCCGTTATAATTACCCCTGATCTTTCAAAGATTTATTGAAAATGTGCTCATGTAAATTGACATTTCTAGCCATGAAAACTGTAAGTCTTTGATGCAGCTATGCCTCTCCTGTAATTATCAATGCTCCAATGGGAACTTTGGGTCAACAATAAATTTTACCCCTGATTCTGTCCAATTTCAATGGTCAATGTCCTAATTTCACTTTCACTCTTCGACTACACGTTTGAAGTAAAATCAAAAGGTAATCTTCTTGACTCGATTAGTCGACCTTACAGAATGGAATTTTTTTACTCAACCACTCACGTCTGCCAATCAAAGTTATTAGCGTAAGAAATCTTTTGTGTTTTTCGCTTTTTAACGAGATTTGTTTTTTCGGTGTTCGGCATAATTTAGATTTTCGTTATTCGGTATTTTTTCTGTTTTTTTATTTATTTATTTTCAGAAAAAAAATTCAAGTCAAGAAATCAAGTAGTGATCAAAGAAAAAAAATTAAATCTGTTTTTTTTTGCATGAACTAGCTGTATCAGGCATCTTATTTTTAACTCAAATTTTACCTAACACTTTGAACATTTTGTCCACTATCTCAGTAAAGGAATTCTTTTTAATAACACTGTATGAAAATATTAAAAATAAACATTTTGTGCGAATAATTTCATCATATCTTTTCTTTTTTCATCACATCTTCTTCTGCATAAACTTTTAAACATGTTAAAAGAGGTCTTTAATACAGTGCCCTATACAATTAAATCAATCAGGTGTCATTTAACCAGTAATCAAATAATAGACCAGTGTGTTGTTTGTGTATGGGGCTAGTTGGCCGATTTCAAATTTTGTTTTCTTTTTCAAAAAGAAAATAGGAGACTATTTTTTCGGCAATGTGGTAAAAAAAATACTTTAGTGGAAAAATCAATACAACAATTTCTGAAAATTGTGAGGTAAAAAATAGTTAGTTAAGGGATGGAAATAGATGCAGTTAGTAATATGAAAGTAGACGAATTAAAAAATTATTTGCGTGTGCGTGGATTGAAATGTTCAGGGAAAAAAGAGGAATTAGTTGCGCGCATTGTTGCGGCTAAAAACAACGTTAAACCCAGGAAACTTTCCTCGAAGTTGGTTATGGGAGAAAATAAGAAATCATCCGGTACTCGTACCAGCGGGATCACAATTAAAGAAGAACCTATCGATGAATTTGAAGCGTGTAAAAGCGCCGCGACATCGCGACAACAACAGTTTGGCGGTGGCGATATCAATAGAGTATCGCCTAAAATTGAACATAAACACGTGCATGTGAAAACAACGTTGAATACGTCATCACTCATGGTCGAAAATCAACAGGGCGACTTATGGCGCCGCGAGCGCTCCATATTCATGAAACCAACAGCGAAGCGTTCGTTGTTAATGAAACAAAAGAAAGAGTCGAATATATTCAATAATCGGGATCTCTATCCAATGAAAAGTCAGCATTGTAAGCATGATGCAATATCGACTCACGGTGACTCATATTTAATGAACAATGATCTAGCGCATGCTATTAAAGAGACTGAAGTCATTCGAATAAAACAGGAACTAGTAAATGAAGATTGTAACGCTATATGGCCTGTTTTACCGTACCCCGATCTCTATAATAACTATTATAAAATCAAATCAAATGAAACGGATGGTGTTAGATAGTATAAATGGCATTTTCTGAGTAAAAGGTCATCATCTGAATGTGTATGCAGGACTGGACTAACCCTTTTGGTGCACTAAACTGAACGCGAAATGGACGCGCTTTTAAAGAAAAATCTTATGAACTTGGTGATCTGATTAATTCTCTATGTCATGTGGAGGCCATACAAACTAGAATGCTTTAATCACGTTTATTTAGTAGAAATTTAATCAGATTCGCGGAAGATAAATTATGATAAAATCGAGGTTAACTACACATGGAAAGGGGCCATTAGGATCATTAAAAGGATCATCAAAATGCATACGGGAATCATATTGATTTTGCAAAATAATTATTCTTTTAACATAAAGAAAGAAAAGAAAGGAAAAAATAAACGTGGACACTTTAAGGTGGAAACAGTGTGCAAATGATTTTCAAGATCGAATTGACTGTAACACGTTGGTCTCTTATAACACATCAGTAGGAGGGTGGTCGAATTCCAAATGACATGGCATAAATTTTCAACCTTTCTATTTCTCTGAAAATTGTTTAACAATTGTCCCACCTGGCACGAAGAATGGTTTCGACCCCCTTCAATATCAAAACAATTCATTCACTTTTCAGCTTCCCTCAAAAGAGATGTACAGTTTGTTGCCCCCTAAAGATGTTCTAGAATAACTTTCAACACCCCTCGTCGACTATCCACCTGCTGATCGGTTAAAGAAGACCAGCCCCTAAGAGGAAGGAGAAGAAACATATGATAATTAAAAAGAAGAACCAAGTTGGCTAGACACGTGTTTAGACGATGTAGCAAGTAGTTGAGCTGGTATGCGCGTCTGCTTGTTTCACCATGCGTGATATCTGTTTTAGCAATGTGATCTAGACACATTTTTTTTCGATTTTGATTTCGTCTTGTTGTTATGAAAAACAGTTCACCAGAAACTATAATTGTAATCTTTTAATTGACTGGTAGTGGTCTCTTGAGAATCTATAAAATAATTTGATGGACCCGCAAACGTCATTTATTCCTTGCAAGAAAAAAAGAAACAAATTCGCAGCCGAGACTGTCAGAACATCACTATCGAACTATTGTTATTCTCTTATGACTGGTGAACACCGGTTTAACAAAAGTAGAGAAATGAATGTACCATGATTTGTGCTTAGCCTCCTAATTGATATATTGCAGATTAGTAATTGTAGTTCAGAAATACTGTAGAACTGACGTGAGTTATTAGATCCGAGTGGTAAATCACTCTCTCAAAAGGTGTACAAGATTTCAGTAGGAGCTATCGTGAAGGTGTGCGAGATTTCTCAACAGTTATTCACCCCTCGATGAAAACTTTATAAAACTGGTTCTTGATATTAGATTTTCGAATTGGTGGTGGTTTTTATTCCCTTCAATAGTATTCACTTTCTTATACTTTCCCTTCGTCATATTTGTTTCGATATTGTAGCATCTTTGCGCTTAGTACCTGCTGTTTTTTAGTTTGAATTGTTTTTGAAACCAGACAAAACTGACCTAAGTGCATTTGGGTAAATTAGGGTGGGAAATGGGACCCTGGGTGAAATTTTAAAACAGATCTTTACATATGATAAAAGATTGAATATGGGTTGGTGATTTTAAGGAGTCTCAATTTTTTCAGGGAAAATTTGAGGGGTCTGAAAAAAAATAATTTATAAGGTGTAAATTTGTTTACTTTTCTTTTATTTAGGTGGTCCAAAACTCTTGAAATGGTGGACATAATTTAAGGGGTGCAAAAAATATTGCGAACAAATTGAGGGGTCTGAAAACCTTTTTCAAAAAAATAAGGGACGCGAAATAAATTGCCTTCCTCAAAAAAGATTCTCCAAGTGGGTACACAGCCAAGAAATGACCAACCCCTGAAGATAATATACTAGAAACTATAGTTGTAATATCTTAATTGGTTGAGAGTGGTCTCTTGAATAGAAGTAAGTACCCAGCCGAAAAAATGACTATTCAATTATTACGTAACCTTGATATGACCTCCGGTTACGTCTGGTTACATGCGGTAGGTAGGTTGCTCAAAATTGGCTTTCTGGGGATTACGTAATAATTACGTAATAATATAAAATGAAAGGTAAACAGAGAAGAGAAATTTTTCAGTATTTCAGTACTTTCCTTATGCTATTTTCTTTATTTTTACTAAATAAAATTCGTAAGTCTTTAAATTTGAAAAATGATAAAAAAGATAAAAAAAGTCAAAAAGGTGTTCAGTGGTAGATAAATCCTTCCAGAATATTTCTCACAATTTTAATGTTTTCAAGAATAATACGAAAAAAGGTTTCTTTTGAATTAATTTTGACCCATTAAAATTAAAAAATTATAATCAATTAACTTCGTCATCAGATTTGCCATAAATGATAAATGAGTAAAATTGGCAATAGATATATAAGACCACTTGCTGTTAGAAAAAATTTACTTAACAGTAATAAGAGTGGCATTTAATTCGAACCTACATCTAAACAGCGATTTGTTGTAATAGTGTTATTATAAAATGATCGAAATGAGGTTCTATTGATTCGAAATACTTCGAATAACGGAAATTATCGAGAAAATAAAACTCACAGCCATATCATATATACAGAAGAAAAATATAACACAGATAATTTGATATATAGTTGTTTCTTAGGTTAATTGAAGTAAGTGAGGCTAGTGTAAAATTGACTCAATGATGGCTGAAATACATGTACGTAAAAATAAGGATTTATAAACGAAAAATAGATGGAAAACGCGACAATCTGAGTATCTTTAATGAAATAAGACATTAACTTCGGATCGATTATTATGGATGTGGTACACACATTTCTAAAATGGATGTTACAGGTAATGAGTAAAAAGAGTAAAGAGTTCATATCGAAACAAACTAAAAACAAAGAAAAACTTCCAACAAAAAAAGATGAAAATGAAGAATACCGATATCAATCATATAAACACAAATGGACGGCAAAATGTCTGGAAAGACCCGTTTTTGAATCGACGCTTCAAAATCTGTTTCGGAAATCGATGGAAAGAGAATTGGCTTATGTAGAGACGCACGAAACCAATGTGCTTTATTTTGGTACAACAACACGTGATTACACGATGTACAGAGGCAGAAATGAAGAATGATAGTAGAGTGAAATCGGGGGCGTAGTGCAATGTTGAAACCAAGCAGGAGCAATGCCGCATTCAAGTCCTACCTCAGTCATCCGGAAGAACCATTATTTTGTTCCGAATCAAAAGAATTTTTGTCCGGATCGTCTGGATCAAAAAAATATTTTTATCATAGGGTTTTACTTCTTTTCAATCTGGATCTTACTTTATTTTGTCTGGATGGTTATCCGAAGTCGGATCAACTCCCGGATGGATTTTTCCGGATGACTGAGGTAGGGTGTGCATTCATGATTGCTAATGTTACAGTAGAACATTGATTCGACAATGACATTCACCATTAATATGTTATATTTCGTTGTTGTTGTTTCTGTCTAACTCAAAAAGATGATTTGTTTAATGATGATGATCTGTTCAATGCAACCGTGCTCCCTTTAAGCAGAGGTGTGACCGAATATTTGATTGTTAGTGCAAAACTAGAACAATGGCGTTTAACCTTAATATGCTAATTTTTACTAGTTTCTGTTTTTCTTTTCTGATCCGATTTGAAATAACTGCTTTATGTAACACTTTTCCACTTACTGCATGTCTGAATGAAATGTCTTTGATATATTTGTTTCCATCGCTCTACAACATTGAAAATAAGAATATCAGAGCTTTTGATTTAAATCTATTTTTGGATGATTTAAGTCTTACTTACTCTCTACTATCGAATTAGCATCCAGTATGTAAAGAGCGTCCACCTTGAAAAATCTGATGAATATTAATAAGCGCCCACCATGAAATAAGCGTCCATCTTAAAATTTCCTTAAATGAGGTTTTCCAATTATGAGCTCTGCTGTATAAAATTTAATTTCTGAATTATGAGGTTTCTTAATTGTTCGACTGGGAGAAATGGCTAGGAATAGGCAGAAAAAATGCCAACGGGGTTTTACGAAAATTTTTCCCGACGAAAGTTTTCTTTAATAAGGTAAGTGATCAAATAAACGTCCACGATGGAATAAACGTCCACCCTGGAATTTTCTTAAGGAATTAATTAGCGTCCACCATCGAAATAAGCGCGTCCAGGATGGATTTATTATTCGGGAAGAATAAGCGTCCATGCCTGCTAATTTGATAGTCAAGAATATACAATGAATGACATACAACAGGCAAAATAATAAAAACATAATGAATACATAAGAACTTGCAAACATGCAAACTTGAGGCTGGGGGAGGTGGGGAAGTATCACTAAAAAGACTATGAGAAACATTTTGTCTCCGTAAGAAACGTTATTGTTGCATTGATTATATTTTTGTTTTCAGCATTAGAAGGACTTGCTTGACCATAAAGGTATAGCGATTCGGGATTTGCAAAATGATTCAAGTTCATTGGTGCTAGTATAGTTATTGCAGTTGAAGCCAGTTTTGCTCTTTTACGTGCATGTAAAGAAAAGTAAATGTTTGGTATCTTCTGTCTAAATACCTATGAACTAAATTATGAACTATGAACTAAATTATCATGAATTTGGAGCATAAAATAATGTTAAATTTATCATGAATATGAGAACCTAAAATGTT
>JAUKPT010004318.1:0-11220 GCA_032273505.1 Nanomia bijuga
GAATCACAATTTTGAATCGACTATTTTCTGTTTCTACTTCTCTTATAGTGTTGTATTTCTGGTTGACTGAATGCCAAGTAAACAAATGAATCCTCTGTTCGAATATATGAATGATTCAAGACTCGAGTTTTACACTTCCGTTCTTTCTGCCCGGTGTCGCCTAATTGCGGCTATTTTAGCCGTTTTATTTGTCAAAAATAACATCATCAAAAAGCTAATTTGTTGCATTTAAAATGTCACAATTTGACGGTTTGTTAAAATCAAAAATGATGAAAACACTTCTTCATGAACCAATCAGAATTTTTATGATGTAATATACAACCAATCAAAAGATAGAGATAGCCATAATTAGGCGACAATCCATAACACACATTAATGTTTAACGGCTGTAGGCTTTTTACCAGGTAGAAAGTGGATTCCATTCAATTAGTTTCGATTTAACCAAGAGATAATGCCTATGAGTGGGTTAGTTAATGCGAGTGTGTTGATGGGTATTTGCTTTCTTTCAGCGCAATTAAGAAACTGCGCTCGGGTTAAAGTTTAACAATACAGTCAACTGGTGAATTATCTGGCTTTAAGTTGTCGATGAATGAATAAATGAGAGAGTGAATGGTTGAATGAATTGATGATAAATTTATTTTTTTCTCTGAATTTAGTTGTCTTGCTCCTAAGCTATGTATTTGTTTTCTGGAATAATTGATCCTAGATAGATAATTAGATTCATTTATAGACGATTCCAGATAAAATGAAATTAAGATAAAGTTCATTCTGGTTACAAATAAAGGAATAGTCCATATGAGTTCATTTAACTATTTAGAGTTCAAACAAACCCCCGGATATATATTGATTCCCAAGTTGACACCAATTATGCCAATATGTAATCGTGCCATGAATTCTCCTACTCAAGGTTTCAAGGGTAGATATTCTGTCCAGAAATCCTTATTTCTTCCAAGACGGACATTTTGGTCAAATTTGGTATGAGAAGGGCTTATTTCTTCCTGGATTTTTAAAATCCTTATTCCCCACAGAATATTTACCCTTGAAAGGTTTGTGTGACGTTAGTTTGCCAGGGAACATTTTGTAAATGAATAAACGGATTAAGGATGATTTTTTTTAGAACTTAATTGTCAATGAACCTAGGAAACAAAAAACAAGAGAGTGACCAAGTGAAAAATGTGACGTCGGATTCGGTTATGACTTCAAACGGATGACGTTACATTAATTTGATTTGACGCTGCATTGACGTCGATTGTTACTTTTTTCTATCTTTGCTTAAGTAATTTTGTAAATTTAGTGGAAAAAAATTAACAAAACAAATTACTCTTTTCTTTACTGTGTACCCGTATTATAATGGTGTTACTAAAATTATGTTTTCATCGTCTTACTTTTGCCTTTTTTCTGAATTGAAAACAATGCTCTGTATAATTCATGACCTATCATTTTGTTTTAAATAGTTGCCAAAATAATAATTCCATATCTTGCGATGACGCAACACTTCTTTTTGGCTTTCTTTTAAATATTTCAAGACCTGGTGCACTGTTTTGATTATCGTTCTCAATCCCACTCCTCCGCCACACCGCGCTTTACTACCTTAAGCAGAAAAAGTCGCGAGCGGAAAAAGTCGCCAGCCAGAACACATGTCGCAAGCAAATTGTCGCGATTATTTTCGAGATTTTGTGCCCGTTACATTTATGTTTCTTTACAAAGAAATGTTTCTCAAAAACGAAATTTGATAATATAAAAACAATGCATTTAATTTGTCTCTCGCGACAATTAGTGCTCGTGCCTTTTCTTGTTAAAGGCGTGAATAGGAATAGCGTTTTCTTGCGCTCATGCGACTTTTTGCTACTCTTCTCCTTCATCTATGATATCATTTCATTGTACATATAAATTTCATGTAATGAAGATCTGAAAAACAATTTACATGTTTAACAAGTGTATCTTTCTTAAGAATAAATTAAGAATAAATCGTATAAGCATACAGATTATGTGTCCGTGTGTATGTATGTTGTGTGTGTGTATGTGTGTGTATTTGCCCTTACTGCAAAGTTATTTTAAATGGTTTAGCATAATTGTTTGTACCTGGTACACGAATAATCAAACTAACAGACAATTTACCCTAAATACGAACATGATCTTAAAAAAAATAATATTCCACGGTTCAGTGCTTTTGCCTAAATACATGTTTTTTCATTTAACCAATCACTTCGAGTAACGTTTTGCCCAAATACCTGCGCGTGAGAAGTTGTACTCGCTACAGCCTTGTTTAGACGTACAGGGTCTTTTTTTGCCAATCAAAGATTAAAGAGATTCTTGGGCATAGTACAGAATGTGTTCATTCAACCTTTAAAAAAATAAATTCTATCACTCCCAATTGTATCCCATTTTTACATTATTTTCTTTCTTTCTTTCTTTAATAATAATGAAATAACGCTAACATTCTAAAATATTTTTTCTCTCTCTAATCACCACTCACATGCCTGTCCATTATTTCCATTCCTTTATTCGAGAAGCAAGAAACTGGAGGTAATATTGTACAATATTGTCAGTAATCTTATGGTTATTTCTGGTAATCTTATGGTGATCTCAGAGTAATCCCTGTAAATCCCATGGTAAACCTTGGTAATCCCTGGTAAACCTTGGTAATCCCTGGTAATCCCTGGCAATCCCTTGTGATCTTTGGTTAGTAATCTCTGGTAATCCAGGTAATTTTCAGTAATCTTTGATGATCTTAAACAAAAAAAATTTAGTTTCGCGCCCTTTGTTTTGCTTTATTTCTTCCCTGTTATAGGTTGCGGAACTATAGAAATCTCTTTTATTTCTTCCCTATTTTCCCAATTTTGCTTTTTTTGGCGCTGTTGGCCAAAATATTTACCGATGAGAATTCTGGTAGTATGATTTTCAGAAATTCTGTATTAGAGAATGGAGTTGAAATAGATACAAATCTAATATATATGATTTATATCGGGTACTGAATCTAATTACAGATTTTGATAGATTTATTTTTGTGTTGTAAACTTGCTGTAGTGCATTTTCTTCACTTTTGGTCCCGTTTTTTAAAATGTGATTTTTAGTTTTTGATTTTTGACTGTTGGAGATTGCTTGTCAACTTTTTAAGGGGTTATTCAAACTATACGTAACGGAAAATCCAGACTGTCCCACTTACCTACCTACCATTTGTAACGTTTTTAATTGAGAAAAATGATTTATATTTTATAACACATTTTTGTTGACCTACCTTCCTTAGGAGTGTTAAGTATTATTCTAAATAAAATGAAAAAGTTAACTAGATAAAAGTTCACTATTGTAAACAAACCAAAAAGGTTTTTTCGTTTGTCATTTGCCCTTAATTTCTGTTTAAAGGTCGACAGAAAAAAACTTTGTAAAGCAAATGTATTTTGATTTTGTATTCAAAAGATTCTTGATAGGAATTTGATTTGATGATAAGAATTATGTATTCTATTTCAACCAAAAACTTTTTTGAATGGAGAATAATTTTTTGATTCTTTTTTATATGAAGAAAATATTTGCATGGCCGGCTCATCAAGCGGAGATGATTCTCTGGAAAGAAATCAATTCAATTAATTTATGATTTTTATATTTGTTTTAATAATATCTGAAATCAGAAATAATTTTTATTATTTTCATTTTGATTAGTTTCTGTGGATAATATCCTGTTAAAAATTCTCTGCAATTTATGGATACATTTTCCGTTTGGTTGAAAGTTACTTTGTATTATTTTGAGTTTTGTCAAAACATCAAATTGAGACATTTTAAAGTAAACCAATAAGATTCTTGATGATGCACTTTTTAACCAATCAGACTAAATTGTTTAAACAATCTCTCAATTGTTTTCAACTCTTGTTACAAATATTTTAGTACAGTCACAATGGTGTCTTATTTGGACGTGGTTTTGACACTCTAAGTCAACATCACATACGTATGACGTATTGTATACAAGAGGTATTCGAAAAGTCAATACTGCGATTGTTTCTATCCAGTAATTAATTGTTGACTTATATAAGAAAGCACAAAATTATTTGTGGACCTAAAACGAATTATTTCACTGACAAGGCTTTTTCTTTCTCTCTTTTCTTTTCTATTGTTAGTATTGTAATACTAGACTCGCGAGGAAATGTACTCTTAACATTATGACTTATACTTTCGTCCTCTTATTTTACAGTTCCAAATACTAATGGTGCGAGTCAAGTTCCCTTCACATCCAAGAAGCAGATAGGTAGGTGAGTGGGGATATCTTTTTTATGTTCATCGTTTCTTTGTTTTGTTATGAATAAGAAGCAGTACACACTATGTATGTGCTCAGTCTCAATACGCTTAAATATTTTGATGAAATGTGTCTATGATTCTGCTTATTTATCTACCAAAATTAATGAATATTATGCTGACAATTTGTTTCAAGTTTTCGACATTTTCACCTTCATAATGCTTATAAACTCTTTATGCTCATAAAAAGAGTGGATATAGTCTTATTTTTAGGTGAGTGGGAACCTGTTTTTTATGTTCATCGTTTCTCTGTTTTGCTTGGTTATACTACTTGTTGTGAATAAGAAGCAGTACACACTATTTAAAGCATAATGTATTTTCGTCTCAATTTGCTTAAAACCTTTTGATGAAAATATGTATTATTCTGCAAGTTAAATGTACGTGAAATTCAGTCTTAATTTGTGTGACTTAAGAACGGAGTATGCTGACAATTTGTTTAAATTTTTGGACATTTTCAAAATCATAATGTTTTATGCTTATACAAAGAGTGGGTATAGACTTTAGGGTATACTCATTAGTTTAAACATGATTTGGTAACACCATTATATTACGCGTACACAGTGGAGAAAACAGTACATTATTTTGTTAGTTTTTTCCACTCAAATTTTAGACGCACATTTGCGTTCTGTTCACAATGATTTACAAAAAAAATTTCAAAGATACTAAAGCAAAAATTAAAAAAAACGTAACGATCGACGCCAATGCAGCGTTAAATCAAAGTAACGTCTGTAACGTTTTATTATTTTACCATAAGTTTACCATAAAGTTTGTTGGATACACGCTTTTTTTATACCTAACTCCCCCCTTCAAATTTCGTCTGCCTTTTATTTTCGTCTGTTTGAAGGTAGTTTATAATAATATCCAAGATAAAATGTGACTAAAAGTTATGATTATGTATATCGTCACTTTGAATTTTTGTTATAAGAATAGATTTAAATCATTTATTTCCTTTAATAAGTTCGTTTTTGTTTGTTTTTTTCCTAATCCAAATTCTGAATTCATAATGAAGGAATTTTGTAAAAAATGAGTAAAATTCACAAATCTAGGAGATAATGTTTACCTTCCCCCTCATGATGTGTATACTAAGAATATGCTGATAAAAATCAGGATAAGTTTGGCCAAAAAGTAGTTAAGAATATTTATCTTAAACCAAAAACACTATTCTTATGAAAAGAAAAGCGTGTATATCTTATAAATAAAGTTCACACCAGCTAGACACATTTATTTTCATTTGTTTACCTTCTTGACAAAACTTTACACTGGCTTTTAATTCGATTTACAAGTCAGGTTTTTAATGATTAAACATAAGCACTAAATGAGTAACAGTCGGTACATCTCCAAATTTTCAAATTCAGGGATCGACCCCAGTTCTTATATTTTGAATTGTAGTCCAAATAAACAACTAAGATGCATTTCAGTCATTTTTTGAAGCGACACCCGGCAAAAAATATTTCCAATATAATCGTATACCTGCCAATGCAGCTATTTTGTAATTGCTTGCTGTTTTGGCCCGCTGTATTAGCGAAACATTTTTTTCAAAAGAGTAACACATTCGATTGAAAAACTCAAGAAAATAATCATTTTCACGTTATACCTTTTATGGAAGTCATTAAAATGTAATTGATTTTCAAATAAATAGAATCATTTACTGACGTCTTTATCAATAATTTGTTTATTACACCAGAGCATTACATTTCTATCTATATTTAGGGGGGATTTATACTTGGCCTTCAGAAGACCGAAACAGCTGATGAATTTAACCTAAAAACCTTTAAAATCTTTAACTGTTTTTTGGCTCTCTTCACATATTCCAATGTAAGAAGATAAAGTACAAATTTTCATATGATGTCATTATTGTTCTTTTGCAAACTCAATAATCCTACTACGACTGGGCGCCAACAACCTTTCTCCCTCCCCCTAAACTTACTTGGTTTTTTGAGGGTTTTTAAAATATTTTTGAGGGTATTTGAAGACAACGAGTTAAAATATTTGGGTTTTTTTATACCAAAAATATGTCGTTAAGACTATTAATCATTAAGAGTTCATTAAGGCTCGGGTGGGGTTAGTGGGAAGGTGGCGGATATTTTTCCCATCTCATACTCGATTCTAGCTATTATTTGTCGTGCTTTACGGCTTTTTCACGGCCGCGGGTTTAAGTATTAATCACCAGTGTTGATAAAAAGGGAAATTAATGTCATCGGCATTAACGTTCCAGGTTGACGTTTTCAGCTGTGGAATTTTCTTGGCTTTTCATCTACATCAATTATAGAGCCATTACCATATATTTGTCGTTTTTTTCTCTAAATCTAGAAATCATTTTACCGTTTTTTAAATTTTCTTCGTCGGTTTTTACCTATCACTGGTCCTTATTTCCATCACTGATCACAGATATGTAACTTTTACGCATAAGTTCTCTGTATATACAAATTGATACATTACCAAGTAACTATGCAGAGAGCTTGGCACCGTTTCTTCATCACCAAAGTACTAGACAACAAGATCGTGCCAACTCATAATAAGTTCTTCTGTTAATCAAAAAGCAGACTTTACGATATATGTGTGTGTGTGTCATTGTACAAGATGAATATAGTAAGTCTATAAAATATCATAATTTAATTTATTTTTCTGGAAAAAAAGAAGCCAAAAAACATAGATTTGAGTCACTTTATAAAAGATCAATGGTAAATATTTTGGCCAAAAGCGCCGGGGGGGGGGGGAGAGATTCAACAAAATCATAGAAACAGGGGAGACATAAGTGAATTCTACTGATTTCTATTGTTACGGAAAATGGTATGGGGGAAATATTCGAAGTTTTTGCCAAAATATTTACCCTTGCAAAAGATTTTGATGAGAGGACAAATCGTGAGTCACGAAGTCTCATAAATGATTCGCCCAAAAAATATCATAATCTTTTAACGGCAAAAGAGGAAAAGATATAAAAGAAAAAAAAACTTTTACTGCTAATATAAGTGTGCAATTTGACTTTCAAAATATATATTATGGCCTGAATTGGGCATATTTTATACATTTGTATCGCAGAAAACCACAAAGTGGTTTATTTTTCATTACAATTTTATTTGTTTCCCTTTTTTGGATATAATAGACTAAAAACTACTGCCCCACCCGAATTCATATCCCCACCTGCTTATTTCCCAGTATGTCTCGTCTTCTTTGTAAATCTTTTGTATTTTTATCATAAATCAGTCCTTTTAAGTCTCTAGTGTATGTGTATCACACAAGATATATGCTCATGTTCGAATAGATGTAAAGATTTATTATTATAATTGAACATCATACAGTTTGTGTGTCTGCAAAAAAGGGCTTGTTTTAATTTTAATGAAAAGTCTTTATCGAATTACCTGGCAAATAGATAAAATATTTCTGAATTGACTACAACGCAAGAACAGCCGAGAACACAATTACAGGGTGTGTCTCAACAATTTTATATATGATAAATATTTAGTGTGAGTATGATCATATTGTTGATAATTGGTTGGCATAGTGACAGTATGTTACCAAGACAACCAACCCGTTTTAAAGTCAAATATAAATTAATTATTATCTCATCTTAACTGGCACATGTGGAGAATGCTTTTGAAATAATGTGTGAATTCGATGGCTTCATCGCTGAGAAGTAAAGTACAGTAAGATGGTTTTAGGAATTGTCGCCGAATTTCGGCTATTTTAGCCGTTTGATTGGTTAGAAATGACAACATCAAGAAGCTTATTGGTTTTGTTAAAATCAAAAATTATAAAAACATGAACCAATCAGTTTCTTGGTGATGTAATTTTGAACCAATCAAAAGCTCTCTCTTACTTTTTCTTTCTCTCTACTTTTCCATTTTTCTCTCCTCTTCTTTATTTGTATGAAAGGAACATTCCCCTTCACAATATATTCCAGGAAGGGTGTTTACCATGGCGATTCACCACATGAATGCTGTGAACGTAGTTTTTAATAGGGGAGAAAGAAAATGAAAATTTTTTTTTTTTGTGTTAGCTCTGATTAATTATTGATCAGGTGTTTTTGTTTTTGTTTACGGTCTTTGGTTCATACCTGCTTTTGTTTTTTTGACTTATTTCGATTTTTTTTGTAGTTGTATATTTTTTGTTCAATACGATATTATTGGCATCAGATTAGTTCTCCCCACTCCCCGCCCCCCACATCCACCCCATCAAGCTAAGATTTTTCTCTTGACTCATTCATTATCACGACCGAATCTTTTGATGGGCTATAATATTTATTTATTTATTGCTGCTGGTGTCTTTTACGACTACATTTCCGTTCATATCTGGTTCAGGACACATTTCCTTGGTTGTGTTGTTTGTGGTTCTATTGAAGACTCATTATATTGTCTTTATGAATTGTCCTTTAAACCGATTTTTGATGATCCCTCCCGTAATTACCCTTTGGTCGATTTAAAAATCCTTATTCTATAACAAAGTTACATAGAAAATTCTTTCCATCCTTAGTAAATCCCATCTTTGCCCCTTTTTCAGATAAATTGCGTTAGGTGTAACATACTGGGTTATATCAATTCTAATTGTGTTCTTGTCATTATTATTATTAATATACTTTCGTACTACATTAAATTATTTTTTCCCCTTTTTATCAAAGGACGATAAATATATGATTTCCCCGGTTTATCCTGGTACATTCAACTTCGCTGTTTACAGGAATTAGGGGGGGAGGCGGGGGGTCCAGAAATTGGCCAAAATCACTGGACGTCATATGTTTATGGTCCCCAATAGATAATTGTGATAATTACATTTCTATCTAAAGCTTTTCTTCTTATTTTCTTTTGGTTATCATTTTTTTTGCATAGTTGTACAAGTTTGATATACCGTAAATCCTCAAATAAACACCTCCCTTCTCTTTAACGCCTCCCTCTAAAAAACGCCCCCCCTTAAAAGCAAAATATTAAATAAAAACCTCCCTCTTCTTAACGCCCCCTTCTTCTTAACGCCCCCTAAGAAGGGACGTTTATTAAAAATATTACATTTTCAAGAAAGAGAAAAACAAAAGGAAAAAAATACGATTTATTAAATAGTCTTTTCTCATACAAAATTTGGAAATTTGCGATGGATCCTTTTTTGTTTGTGATGAGTTTCTGAATTTTTGAATAAACGCCTCCCTCTTATTAACGCCTCCCTCTAATAGACGCCCCTCCCTCAGATCGAAAATTTTAAATAAACACCCGGGGGGGGGGGGGTTATTTGGGGATTTACGGCATGCACATATAGGAGCACTCTAGACTCATTCATTATATTAAACCAGCACACGCGTGCAAATCATTTACAGAAGAGCTTCATTGTTATCAAATTTCGCTGTCTTTGTTGTTCTTCTTTTATTTTTTATATTTGTAACCATCCGTAGATCCAAAAAAAAATTATTTTCAAGAATATGTATTGAACAGCTGTCTTTGACCCTGGCTTATTGACTGGGATGAATGCATATTGGTAAGCATTGGATCCTCTCGTCCTAGGTGGTAGTAAACATCGACACGCTATGGCAAAGAATGAGACGCTATTGTGTAAAGCACCAATAATTCTATTTAGTTGCATTTCTACGGAGGGATGGGCAGTGGGGTTGGTTGCCTCCTTACCCCTCCCCCCCCCCAAAAAAAAAAAAAAAAATTCTCCCCCAAGTTATTCATCGCATTTTGTTTAAATTCAAGTTTTTACGGTGTGATTTTCAAGCTTTCAATTTAACAAGAAAATTATATTTCACTTGTTTTAAATATATATTTATCGCCCCTCACTGGCCCTCCCGAGAAGAAATTTACTTTTTGTTCCAATTACTTTGTGTAAGAAAATCTGTGAGAAATCTGATTGGTTGACTTTTAAAAAATAGTTTCAAGATTTTGAGTTTTGAAAAATAACCCATCAAATTATGACATTTCGAATTGAACCAATAAGATTCTTGATAATGCATTTTTCATCCAATCAAATGTGAAATTTACCTATAATGTTTAGAAAATCCCTTTTAATTGTACACTAATGCAACATTTTCCAGGCAGAACAGATTTCTTTTCTTCTTGTTTTTGCCACAAGGGTTTTAGTACGTCGTTGAATTGTGAACAGCAGTGGAGCGAAAAGACTCGAAATAGAACTTATTATAAAACGTTAGATTGAATTATATAAATCCATTATATCGAAAAGAAATTCCTTTCAAAAAAGCAAAGAGAAGTATGAAAATTTAATGCGCCATTGTTTTTCCAGGTTTCCTTTTTATTTTCAGTGTTTGGGATAGTTTATAGAGCAGGGAGAATATGCCAATAAAATATATTATTATTGATTAATTGAATAGATATTAAATCAAATTTGTTTCTTTGTTCTTTTTGGAATTTTTGGAATTTAGTTTTTTGGTAAATTGATATGCTTTATGTTTTTTTGTTGTTCTGTGTGTGATTTGGAATGAAATCAGAAATAAGTATTTAGAATTGTTAGAATTGTTTAATTTTAAAGCTAAATTATCTTTTTGATTGGCTAAAAAAAGAATTGGAAAGAACCTGAATGGTTCTTGAGCAATATGAGGGGGGGGGGCTTTGTCCAAGCCTTAAAGTCCTCGATTTAGAAATCCAAATTGGTTTAATCTTTGATACCATCCCTTTAGTAGCTTTTCGTCATCACTTGAAATTCGCTCAAAGTGGAAATTGTAGAACAAGTCCCTTTTTGAAGTGAACAAGTGATTTTGGATCACTTTTTGGTGGAATACACGCTTTTTTTTTATAAGAATATACTCTATAAGATTATCCAAGATGAAATTGGGGAAGAAAATTAGAATATGCTATGAATATCGTCATCTTGAATTTTCCTTTGGAATAAACTTTTTCTTGAAGTTAAGCATATTCACACCGTTAAAGAAATGATAAAACAAAGCAGACTATTAAATGCACAGATTACTTTCCCATGTGAATACGTTATAACGTTAAAAAG
>JAUKPT010004319.1:0-11218 GCA_032273505.1 Nanomia bijuga
TTTCCAAATATGGTAATTTCCCGGTATGGTTTCGAACACGGACTTTTTTAATGATCAGTTGTTAACGGAAAACTCACAGAGCTAGTTGTACTTATTTCTTGTCATATAATTTAATTAACTTTTACTCAGCTATACTCTTAGTCTTAATCATCTCTTAATATTAGATTCCAAAATTCGCAGGCTCCTTACCAAAGGTTTGTTAACGTGTTCCAGGGAAGTTGTTTTCAGTGCACCATGGTGGAATATGTTAAGTGGTAAGATACGTAAGGAAGTAAAGAATAGTTCAGTCCTTATTACTCCCCTGGTGTACTCCCCTGGATATGCTCTGTAAATCTTATGAATCGTGGCCTACTCTTTACACAGCCATATATTTTGCCAGGAGAAATAAAATTTGGACCATATGCAATCAAACCATGCTGCTCCGTGTATTTACCAGCATGTTCTGAATGCGTGGCGATCATGACAATTCAAACATTTTATGGCTATTAGGCATGGGGTTATAGAATATAGGTGTGTAGACATCGAAACAAACAGAAAGTACCATTCAGGAATTTATTTTTCTGCCACTTTCTGGACCTCTCACCTTTGTATCATGGAATCAGGTTATTACTGAGAAAAGACGTTGCAGATTGTGCAGAACAATCCACATTTTCAGGCAATCTAGTCACCACTAATTGCATGCTATTCTCTGTCTAATGTTTCACCAGAAGAAGTTACTAACTTTAATAATGATCTATTTGGTGTTTTTCGCCCATTACAGGCCCTTCACACAACAGATAATAAATTAAAATTGATAACATTGATTGTTCTACTTTAAAAGTGCAGTTTGGGAAGAAAATGAGAAAAAAAGAGCTTAAGTTTATAATCTTAATTTGTTATCCTGTTTGCCTTTTGTAGCTCTTGATGACAGAAAATGGCCACATTCTTGTCAAATTTTCACCAGTTATACAGGGTGTTTCACAAAAAGTCAACCTGCCTTGGCTACATGTGGCCCAAACATCTTCAAAAACTGATTCAGATTTCGCCTTAAAATTGATGTGGAGGTCATTTGTTTCACTAATTTCACCTAAAAGAGCTACATGTGGTCTGGAGATCTTTCAAAATGAATTGATTTTATGTGGAGGTCATTTGAGAGAGAAATATTTTAGATAGAGATGCATCAGAATATCAGTTTACACAATCTCATTAAATGTTTTAAATGGTTTCTTATTGGTCATGGAGGCAATGGTTTTCACGATTTGTTTTCCAGATGAACATATTTATTTATTTCTACTTAAGACATAAAATAAGGTTTAGCGATATTTACAATATTCAAACTGAATACAATCCAAAACCAAAACCAAATTTTTCAGATATCAAAAGAAACAAGTTACTTAAAGACTTCTTGCATGTAACATCTTGAACAGAGTGAAACATTATGTAACAAAGGACAGTCCATTGACAATATGTATCTGTTGGAATTTTCAATCCACCTGTATATTTTTTAAAAACGAACAACTTCTGATAAAATGTATCTTATCTTTACGAGTAGCATAACCTGCAATATAGACTAAAGCCATAATAACATTGAGGCTTGCCTTGAGGCTTGCTAAAGAGTCGAATACTTCACATATTTTGCTATCCTGAACATGGCCACATTTATCACAACCATGACAAACTGCTTCATTTAAACCGGAAATATCTATTTTCAAATATCTATTTTCTCAATACGAAATTTTTGGATAACATTTTGAGCTGTAATGAAGTAAGTGCCACCAGAACTAGTCTCAAAGTAGTCTGTTGTAAAATTAGTACTCTATGCTAGTGTCCCTTCACTCTTTTCCATTGCTTTCCTTGCATTTTCTTTGCCATAGCTCCTAATTCCCGTTGGATTAAAATATTTGAATCATTCTCAGATTCAATGAGCTTTTTTTTCAATGGTTCTCTTTTCCTCTTATTTCCTTGTTGCTGACAATCTTCCAAAATGACAAGAAATATTACCGTACTTTTCTCATTTTCCTGATCAATATTTGTATTTGATTACAAAGCAGCAATAGTTTTCTCACAGAAAACCTAGAGGCAAGTAGAAAACTTTTGTCTCTCAATAGGTTTTGGGAAGACTGCTACTTCTGTCAATGAGGATCTACTAGATAACTCCATCTAGCACAACAGTTCTTTCCTTCTTTCCTTATGTTCCTTCAGTCGACCAATTATTTCTTATACTCTTTTCTAAATGAAAATAATCAAAGAGTAGAATCATTCCACAGTTAACCAGGGTTTATCTTTCACTGTTTTGAATAGTTTAAAAAATGCCTGGTTTGTTCGATTATTTTCAGTGATAATGCATGCACGTTACCTCCTGATAGTAGGATTGTCTCTATAATGCCAGTGACTTGATAATACAAAAATTCTGAATCCAGCTTGGCCACTGGTATCAATTTAAAAGAAATTTTGGCCTGCCAAACAAACATTTCACCATGATTCCAAGATTGGTATTGGTCAATAATTTTGGGTTATTGAATGCTTGTCCAAATACCTCACCACCACTATAATGTAACGCTGGTTTTACGTAAATCTCATCTACTAAAACAATCAGCTTTGTTGCTCCAATTTTATGTTTAAAAATAAATTTGACATAAATTTTCCATCATCTAATTTGTTAACTTTTGACGTGAGTTTAGTAAGTGTTGTAACACTAGGTAGTTTGTAGTCATTTCCAATTAGTTGATAACATGAATAGAATAGTAGCTTCATCGTATATCTTAGTTACAACTTTCAATGGGGCCAAGACATCAAGTTGTTCTTTATTGACAAAGTATTAAGAAAATGAAATGCTTCTTCAATCCTTGACCATCTATTTAATTCTATTTTATGAAAGTGAAGTTATATGGCTCCCGCATGGAGTGCTTCAAACTTTAGATCAGTTGAAATCTCGATGAGAAATAAGGGTAGTCAGTCAGTGAAGAATGAACTTGTATGATAAATACTCACTTGTCCGTTTTGAGACCTCACTCTGGAGGGTTTCATAACCTTGGTTATCATTAGCTAAATAGGTATCGAGTTCATCTTCTTGTCTTATTCGAACTACAAATGTTTTAATTGTATCACTTGTAACCACCGTTTTCTTTCATCAGCGTTTTTCTTTGAGGGTAACCTAAATACAGTTTCTTTCTCATCATAATTACCTTTACATCCAGTAAGAACACTTTCTACCCATAATGTATATTAAGAAAAAATATTGATTTTCTTTAAATTTAAGAAAAATAAATATTACTTCATACACTCACTAATTCACTACAATTTTTTATTCTTTACTTCATAACATCAACAACATTCAACTACTCTTCTTCTTTAAAAAAGCTTAAAATATTATCTCAAACTATTTTTGCCTTTTGGGTTAAAACAAAGGAAGATTTATCTCTTAATAAAAGATTTTTAATAGAAAGTTAACTATGGTTGATACAACTATGAAGGCATCTTTTTCTTTTCTACAGACAACAGCCTCACGTTTTGTTGCACAGTGCAATTATTTCCATAAAACACTGTTGACAGAATCAGCTAACATTGTAAACAATTCAATTTTATTTTCCCCAACAGACAGGATTATCATTCGTAATAACGATTCGGATCGATCCTTTCTCATTCCGGGAGGTTCGTGTTTAACTAATTCTGTTATTTGTGTTGTAAACATTGACCATATGAACTCTTTTAGAAATCTCCTTTTTTAATTCCTTATCACAATACTCTCCATATGTTTTTGACAGCTTTGGTTTAAGTTGCCTGGAATAGAGCTGAACAGTCTATCCCATATGCATAGACATCCAGAGGGTCGTATAGAATTTCGATTTTATCACCATGTAAGCAATTGATGGTAGGCATGCAAATGTCTCGGTAATCTGACAATGATAGCGGAATGTCATGGTTTTCGTGACAAACAAATCATTCAAATTGGCTTGCTGGGATTGGCATGACACAAAGGCCAGAGTAAAGTTTAACTCTTTCTCTAATGATCATTTCTTTCATCTTATTCTTGTTTGTTGCAAAAGCACACTTTTTTTTGAAAAGTGAGGGTTTTTCTGTGAAAAGTCTCGTACAACGACAGAATATCTCTTTGCTGCATTATTCATCTTATCTGTTCTTCTCTTGTAACTAATACACACAATACCGATTCAGATGCAGTTTGTGATGTTACTTGCTTTGGTACAATCTGGAGTTGATTATTCTATGACGGGTCAAACGGGTTTCAATTTTTTTTGAAAGAAACTTTTTCCCTTAATTATCATTTGCTTCATGATAAGGGCGAGGTTTTCTATCCTCCAGAACATTTCGGCAATTTCCCATAAAGTAGTCCACAGATTGCCCATGCGTTAACAAGAAAATCGACAAGGCCACCATCGACATTTGGCACCTTGTTATTTTGCTCATTGGTATGGTCAATTCCAATTGCAGGAAACTTTATTCGACTTCTTTACAGTAAAATTTCCTCGTTGGAATTCATGTTTTACTTCTGAAGGTAAATTTCTAAGATTTTCAAGAAATACAGAACCCCATTTTTTTATACTTGTTATGATCTAGAATGGCCATCTAAAAAGCATTTGTTCAAAAGTTGATATAAATGTTCAAAATTTGATATCTATGTCCATTACATGAAACCAAAATTTAGCTTTGGACGGTTTGGTTTCAACGTGCCTCTTCTGTTTCATTTGAGTGGTCAAACAACTTTCTACATCCATTAATTCGAAATGTAGAATTCAGTATAATTAAGTCTAAATTACCCTCAATTTAATTTTCATGAGCCTTAATTTCCTTGATTAGCTCCAATGAGTCACTACAGATAGTAAAACACCCCTAAAACTATCTTCTGCTTCATTTGAGTGGTCAAACAACTTTATACAACCCAGTAGTTCGTGAGATGAGAATTTAGTTTTAATGAGTCTTAATTACCCTTAATTAGCTCTAATGAGGTATTTCCGACCATTTTCACGCTTGGATCTGTTGACCAATCAATTCAGCATGCTTTTTAGTCTAGATATTAGTGTCAATCATGATTTCTTCCAAAAATGTGGTTGAATGTAAAAATATTGATCAACAGCCTACCTACATTACCTTCTATAACATAAAAAATGTAGAAAAAATAAATATTTTGACAATTGTATGCAAAGAAATTTAAAAAAAAGGTAACCAAGCATAGTATCTAGATGGGGGCTCCAACAATATCAAAATCGCGGCTAGATTATTTTTGCGGATAAAAAGTAACTCATTATTTTAGCAACTTTTAATTGTAAAAATATTAAGAATTTTTCTAAAACACTTCAAAATTGTAACTCAAACCAAAGTGGCGCATTAGCATTGTGATGAATGTTTGAAATCAAGGTACTCCTTGAATAACACACTATTCTCATAATAATGAGATGTGATCAAAATGTGGCTACCAACAGAACATTAAAGATAATTGCTAAAATCCTCAATATTACCATTAGATTTTGGACCAGTCTAGTAGTCACAATATTCTCACTAAAAGAATAAGTCTACTTTTCCTACCAGAAAAAAAAACTTACTTTGCTAATTAACTTGCATTTTGTGAACAAAATGTGTTTTTTCTACACAAAATACCAATTATGAAAAACCACATTTTTTTCACTATGTACATGTGTAGCCACATTCTTAGTCACACATTACAAATATCACTATTTCTCAATAACAATTGCAACAGCATGGTCAATCTAAGCCATTTAATTGGCTAGAGTCACTTGTTGAAATACAATACTAGAATATTATCAATAACCTTTGAATGAGTTAGTAGGCACAAATTTTCTACAAAATAAGATAAAAGTCCACTTTTTGTCAAAAGAAGTCTGTATTTATGATGCAAAGTATCATTTCTGTGAGAGAAATGTGGTTCCAAATGTTTAAATTCCATCCAAGTACCTAAAACACCTAAAATCACACAGAAATTATATGTAGTCACAGTTATTTCACACAATTGTCAAAGGTAGATACCAGTTGATAAGCTGTTTTATACATCTCAAATTTACCAGATAAGTGGGCACACATTTTACACATAATAACAGAAATTAATTATGCAGGTTTTTCGTTTATCCTCTTAAGCTCAAGTTTCATCATTCAAATTTATAATTCTTTAATTCATATCCACCCTATACAAAGAGATTTTTAGGCTTGTTATTTCTCAGAAAAGTGTGAGTGGATTTTTTCCGGTTTGAATTGCTTAATTTGGCAGTAGATCACCAGTCAGTCAGTCCAAAAGACGAGTATACAATTGGAATAACTTCTGTAATACAGTCTTATGGTCCGTAACCGAAGATCGATATATTTTATTAAAATTGGTTACCACTAACCGTAAGATTTGAGAATATAATAAATACTAATTCAGCTGTATTTTCTTGTTATTTCTCTATTTGTATTCCCTTGAAACCAAATATCTTCGCATAACACCGTTGTCTTAACAACTTATAATGTATATGGTTTTATATTTCCTTTATTTGGTCCCCGATTTTCCTTAATGTACTTATCTTCTCTGATCTGTATTTCACCTCTCACACTTTAACTTAACTTTTTCTTAATGCTTCCAGTTCTCTGTTCTTTTTCTCTCTCTTTTTGAGCTATGCCATTCATCTCCCATCCAAGACTACTAACTAACAATCTTAAAAACTCTCTCCTTTTATACAAAACTACAACTAATTCATACGTCAATGGAAGTGTCTGTATGTGTTGGAAGTATGTGTTGATCCCACACATCTCATGCGTTATTGGAAAATCCTCATGCGTCACTTTATCCAAACTTAGCACTTATCTTACATCACACATTTTGACTACACCTATCCCACACATCAATGGAAATCTCTCTTACATCAAACTTGTTAGTTACACATACTTCATACATTACTGGAAAATCCTCATGTTTCACTTATACTTATACTAATGCCACACATCATTGACTGTTCCTAAGTTGTGTGTAGATTTAAAGATAATTTCCTACATAGTTTTTTTCTTGTAATTAAGTAGAATTATAAGAAGCTATTTGCTGAATTTATGATTCTACTGCATATCTGACAGTCGCACAACCATTTTCCGTGTGCAGTCAAGCACAACTATGTTCTTCAGTGTACAGTAGTACATTCAACCACACTATCGCACAACCACCATGTCTTTGCAGGAAACTTAATCATGTTGAATCGCAAATGATATCAATAAACAAACAAAAACGTCAATAAACTGAACCCTATAAACAATTTTTCTCCATCAGAGGATAATTTAAAACTTCTCCATCAACTCCCAATACTCATCTCTTTATTCAGCATATCACCCCTTAAAACAATTATTTCACTGTATATTCTACACACCCCCTTAATTAAAATCTAAAGGCACCAAAACAAACACCATGGAATCATGAAAACCACTTTATTTTCACAAAAGTATTATGTAGCAAATAGTCAGAGATGGATTGATCCCTTCTCCAGATTGGTCTAGCTGAAGATATTAGGAAGCATCTGCACATCAGTTATGTAGGCACAGTGCTATGTAGCCACATTATTTTCACACTGTTTGCAAGGAAATCGTGAGACACCAGATGGTCCCCTGAATCTCGTTCCAAAATGAAATGATAGTTCATCTGTTTTTGTACAGCCAAAAATTTTTTCAAGTAGCCACATTTTTTCCACTCAGCTTTTGGGTATTTTATCAAGACACCAAAGTAAGAATCGTTGTCACATCTGTTTGAACGCAATCTGGAGTGAAACTTAGCATTATGGTGACTGGGTGTTAATTCTTAATTTCTATATATTATATAAGGGGTGTATGGGTGTTTTGTCGCTTTTGCTTTATAGTATATCGTACTATTTAGGTGGGTGGTGGTCTGGGAGCAAAAATGCTGTGAAGTACTGATCTATATTGCTATATAGTATGTTGACCCCCCTGGTTATTATTCAGATGACTTTAACAATTGCAATATGACATTGAATAATCACCTTGCTTCTTTTTTTTTAGGATAACTATCTAAACAAACCTTATGAAATCAATTTAATGGAAGAGTTGACCTTAAAGGGTATTACACAGGTGAGTATAGTTTGCCTTTTTGATTATTAACAAACCTACATTCATGATTAGAGCAACATGTATTGGTTATTCTATCATAATAGCTATTTTGCTGCGAGATACGACAAAAGATATGGCAAAAGAAGTATTTGATATGCAATTCCATCAATTTGGAATGAATTCATAAAAAACAATGATCTTAACAAATCCAAATCACCTAAATCTTTCCACATCGGCTCATATAACTAAAGTCTATAAAAAATAATTTGATCTTTTTTTTTCTTTCTATTTTTCAATTTCTATACTGAAAATTAAAGCTTAAATCTACCTTTCTAGCATACTTGTTACCTATCATACTCAAGTTTGTTTTTATGAATGTTTTATTGGACCCACAGACTCTGGACCTTGGTCCTATAGGTTAGGCTCTGTTAGTTAATTAATAACATGTTTTTCTCAGTACCTAATCATTAGTTTTTTTAGATTTTTTGCATCAAGTTAGCCTTCTTTAAAGCAATCAAAGTGACAAAGCCCGATTTTCTAAGAAAAAAATTTCCTGGGCCAAATTTGAGGTTTACGTTGATTTTCTCGAGTTTGAATCATTAGAATTTTCTAATTTTGTAGAATATAATAGACAATGATATCTAACAGGTAATAGTGGTCTCACTCCTCAAAAAAATTTTTTGGCCCCAAAATTTTGCAAATTGGGCCCAAATGGGACCAAATTTGATGTTTTCATTAATTTTTTTGAGTTTAGATGATAATGATATCTTACATATAATGGCAGAGTTGCTGTAAAATATGATGTAATAGTGATGACTTTTCACAATGAACAATAATACAGTCAGCTAGTAAAAGTATTAATGTTTATTATAGAAATGTTCTTGTCATGGGAATTAACTTAAATTCTAGTCGATTAAATTTAATAAAATAATCATTTAATTTGATTGTAGATGTGACACCAGTGTGTTGATATATATGAACTCATATTGTTGTGTTGCAAATATTTTATTTACAAAATCGATCAATATCTTATATAACGTATGTAACTGCCAATAATAATGTCCATCATCCATTTGGGAATAAATGTCTTCATTTTAATGGTCTCTTAACATTGCACAGATTTCATTCCATGTATAATGGAGTTTTATAATACCCATAAAATCATATGAGCTACTTTCAGTATTATTATTGTAATATATTCTGGTATTTTATAGTTACTTTCTAGCTAATTCGTTTTTATTTTTCTCATAATTCTCTATCTCACTATTTTCTAAAAAATCTCTAAAAATCAGAATTTCAAAACAACTCCGTTTATTGAAAAATCTGAAACCAACTTTTTTTAAATTTTATTCTGATTAGTCCAGTTTATGTTTGTCGTTTTTTGTTTGTCGTTCGTTTTCGTTGTTAATTTTGTCTTTTAATGCTAAATGCTGTTCGGTTCTGTTATTTATCATTTTGCAGGAAAATCATATGAGACGCACGTCTTGAGATTTTTCCTCTCTGGAGTGATATCTAACACAAAACCCATATTTTAGCATATATTTAATTTTTAGTTATTATAATAATTATTATTGATATTATTATTTATTTGTATTATTATTGTTCCATCTTTAATATTTCAAACTGCGACATGTCAATGTAGTAAATGGCAAATTTTAAAACTTTTTTTAACGATTATCCAGAGAAATATATATTTCATTCATTTCATTCATTCTTACTATTTTGCACTCCTAACCTTAGTTGGAACAGTTTCTATGATCCTTCTACAGTCAGTGAAATTCATCCAAGTACGTACATCATGGTACATGCTGGGTAAGTACCTGGATTGCTTTGTTCTGCAAAATACTCCATTAAACATGTGGTTATGACACTCAAGCCATGGTAATTCAAAAGTTTTAAAATAAAATCTTTTTAAATCCTTTTCAATAAACATTCCAAGAAGTCACTGTTTGAACATTTGAATCAAATAAAAACATAACAATTTATATAGCTTATTAACATAATAGGTGTACATTTAAAGTCAACATTACATATAGTACACCTTTGTGAAGATTTGTGAAGATTAATGATGAATGAGTAAGGAAAAAGTAAACTTTATTTGAATAATGGCAAAAAATAGCATTAAATATTTCTGTAACTGCCCAACAGAAACCGCATGAGCTAATCTGACATGTGTAAAATTACTGAATAATCTTTAGGCTATAAGTTGCTGTATACTGTATTCTTGATTGCTTGTTAACTAGTTTTTCTATGATATATTTTTGTTTGTTTTATATATTTCTTTTTGGAAAAAGAAAATTCTCAGGATGAAACTATTCCTCGTCCAGTTTACCCAGAATGTGTACTGATGTTATAAGGTTAGTGAAATGTTTCGAAGAATTTTTCTCAAATCAAATCAAAACAAAGCAGAATCAAATTCAAAACAAATTATTTTGAGATGAAAAATAGAGAAAAAGAATATGGAAAAGGAAATAAATTATATTCTGAACTTGCTTAACAAATTTAATTTACAGACATGATGTAGTTTCAAAATTTGGTCGTGCATTGACTATTGGCTTATATACTACCACTACAGTTTGTAGATTCAAATTGTTTTGTATCATAATCTTGGAGATTCAATTTACCTACATGGACAGGTGTCTATGACGTAGTTAACAGGATTTCAGACTATTTTAGTGATAAAGTAACTAATTCGCCTTTTTCTTAAAAACGGCTGTAAGCTTTTTTTTTTAAATTATATTTTCAAAAATAGGGCTATGGGGAAAAAATGGTGACAATTTTCATGATTTTCTTATTTCCAAAATTAAATATTTCTTGAACCACTAGGTTACGAGTCAAGGTGATAGATATTTTAAATGTCACATGTCTGCCCAGAAATGGCTAAAAATAAGTTTTCCTCACTTTTCTAAATGCATTCTCAAAAGTGAATACTTGTATTTTGCTGATTCTTTTTAAGTTTAAATACGGTAAGAGTTTAAAGTTGCAGGCAGTTACACACAGTTGCAGACAACCTAGTATTGATTCCTTCTCAGCGAATTCTGCCGGACCGACCACAAAACTTTCTGAGACACCTCTCCACAGTCCGGAGATGAAGTTTAACCCAAACATTTTGTGTTTGTCGGTGGGCTTCTTGAGAAATCGATGATTCTATTTCACAAAGTACGATTCTCTGTATATATGCCTATGT
>JAUKPT010004320.1:0-11218 GCA_032273505.1 Nanomia bijuga
AGTGGTATGAGAGAGAGGGGGTGGGGCATGAAAGCTGCGTACAGAGGGTAAGTAAGCAGGGCAGGATAAGGATACTGAGCAAAGACCTCCTCACAGCCCAAATCTGTCCTTTACCCCTCCCCTTTGCAAACCACTTTTTTATTTGAACATTTGTAGTTTAATCTGGGCTGTATATTCAGTCTCAGAAGAATTCAGTTACATTAATGCACTAAACCGTAATTTCTATGCAGATAGGATAAAGGGAGTGCTACATTCTGGCTAATTAATCTAGTTGAATTATGTCAAACTTTGTCAAACTTGTTTTTGCTTAACCAATTACAAAAGGTTATTCATGTAACTCATGTAACTGTTACTAGGTTTTTGGCCAAATTTGATAAATGACCCATCAAAATCTAAGTTAGACCTTCCTCTTTTTAGTTTCAGCTACCTTGTTCCTTTATATATAATAGCTGGCTAACAATATAATGTCAATCTTGTATACTTTTTTGTGGTGCACCCAAGAGAACATTTTTTGTAAAATATCACAAAACCACTTTTCACCCATAATTTTTCTCAAAAGTGACTACAATCTTATTATTCAAGTATCCATTTTACTAAAAGTGCCCAAGTACATTTAATTCATGTATTTTAGTCATGGATGAACCAAAATCTTTCTGATCATTGAAGTGTCAAAGCAAATTTTTTCAAGAATTCCATAAGGAAGCATTTTTTTGGAATAATTTTACCCCACTTTTCTTTTAGATAGGGTGTAACGAAATAAGATACCCCCTTCCCCTTTTGAGCCTTACATATTGTAATATAACCTTTTTCAAATTAACTGAAATGCATTTTAAATATGTCACAACCCCTGGTTCATTTAACATTTTCTAACAGTTAATTCAATAGATTTTCTCTTCAAACTTTGCCTCCTTCCCCTTCTATTCTCTCAGGGTGTTCTTTATTTTTCAAAGACTTCTTTCTTTTACTTCAGAACTGATTAATGTCAATATCTCAAATGGTATGGGGCTTGGTCACATTCTAACCCTTGTGTTAATCAAATAATAGGATTTAAGAATCATACTTTAAGAGCTTTGTTACGTGTCAAAATATAATATAATTGTTTCTTCGCATTTCTAGAATAAATACTCTTTCATTGATTATTTTCTTTATATTTCATCATATAATTCAGCTTCTGAATTATACAAATGACCTGATCTTGTGTTTTATTCTAAAAATAAGGCCCAAAATTGCATAATTGGCTGTTTTACAAGGTCTTGAAATCAAAATTTTCTTCGCTGCCCAACCAGCGAGTGGCAGTTTCTGTATTTTCCTCAGCATCCCCCCTCCAACAAAAAAATAGTACCGCTTTAGGGACCCTGAGATCCCTGTAAAATCTTATGATGATTTTTGTGTCGAACACACAATTGTAAGATACTGATCAGAATTGATACATTATATAATACATATAATTTGATTATCTTTCAGCAACTTAATCAAGCCAAGTAATTATGTCCATCTCTTTCATTATGCTGTTTTACTAGAAAATATAAATGGATTCAAAAGAACAATGGAGAATCACATTTATGGAATAGAAGTAGTGACAAATGCGTGTGGTATCAAAAAGATTGTTGATTGTAAAATCAATGAGCATGGACAGCAATTGTACAAAGTGAAATGGGAACCAACATGGGAACCAGCTGACAATTTAGCAGCTTGCCAACATCTTGTCGATAAGTTTTGGTCCCATATTAATTTAGTGAAGGTAAATGAACAAAAAACTGAACATCATAATAAAAGAATTAAATTAGAATCAGGTACGAATGGAAATATGAATTATGGGCAATTATCTGCTGATAGCAAAGCAAGTGTGCAACAGCTCATTGCTAGGACAAATTCTACATCTACTGATTCTTCTTCACTTATACCGCCTAGTATGTCTTTAAACTCAAACAAAATAAATGGTCCTTTAATGCAGAATGTAAAATTGGAAAACAATAAGATTGGTAAAAGCAATATTACTTCTCTTCTGAAAAATGATACTTCCAAATCCAAAGGAGCAAGTAATTTAGCAAGTTTGAAATACCTTGAAAATTTTGATAATCCTTATGTGAAATGTATAGTCGTTTGTAAAGTATGTAACAAAGAACAATCGTTTAAACATGCACATCATTGGAAGCGTCATTATTATACGCACACTGACGAGAAGCCTCACAAGTGTCAACACTGTCCACGATCTTTCGTTGAAGCTGATAAGTTGCGACATCATGTCAACTCAAAACACAAAGATGTGAATCAAAGTCAAATGATGATTGCACTAGCACAGCAAATGGGTGGACCACCACAACAGAATATGTTCATGAAGGAAGAATTTTTTTCTTAAGTTAAGGATTTGTTTTTAAGATAAGAGGCCTTTTGCATAAAGAATATTAGCAAGTTGCCACTAGGATTTCAATAGGTAGCAATTAGTTGATGCATAAGGCAGTCTCCTTTTAATCACCTTTTTAGGGTTTTGGTCTCCTAAATGAAAATTTCAGTTATAAAAATAATTTTTCAAAACATATCTCAGGCTATTTTAATTTCTTTGATAAGGAAATATTGTATCTACTTCAATGTCTATCTCCTGCAAATACCAGAAATGCAAATGGTTTTGAGAAGAGGGTGCTAGAACGACAATGAAAGCCTTCTAAGACATTTTATAAAAAAGCAAATTAAATTTTTGTGAAAGTACTAAATATTGAGGTCTCCTTTTTGACTAAAATTGGCCTCCTTTTAGTGAACTTTTTGGACAAAAATGGGTCTCCTCTTGGTCTCCTTTTTGTAAATTACTGGTCTCTTAACGATTTGGGAACACTTGTAAGGTCCAAGATAACACCACTCCACTACAGTTTTCACTGAAACCTAGTTGTGTAAAAATGACTCAAGTTTTGCAAATTGTGGCTTGTCCCTTAAGGTGGGGGGGGGGGATTTATATTTAAAAGGATAAAAGAATTTTAGAACGCATTACGATTTCTTTTTTGGTTCAAGAATGGAAAAATTGAATCTTTACTTAAAGTGACCTATTCCTGCATTGTGGTTGCCTTTTTTAAAAGTTTTAATGTTCTATACTATTTATTGTAAATATTTTTTTTGTTTTTATTTATTATGTTGGAATTGTGTTCTCATCACATTGTACATATCAAACACTATGTAAAAAATAGATATTTTAGTTGTTCATTTTTTAAATCTATATTAACTAGCAAGTTATGTCGTTCATTCCTTTCTCAACTTATTTCTAATACATTTTCTTGTGTTATTCCTATTTCTAAATGATTCATTTCTCAAATGGTTTATTCCCTTAGCATAGCCTCTTTATTTCTGATTTAAAAGGTGATAAAGTTGGATTTTGTAATAACGTTATCTTTGGGAAAAATAAAATGTGCCATTTTTTTTTTGCGCCTTTCAGCAATAACCTAATTCTGTTTTTAGAATTTCACCTTTTTAGCATAATCTAAATTGTTTATTTTGAAGTTATTGATGTAAGTAAGTTGAGTTAAGTGAGTAAGTTGGACAATCGTAATTAAGGGCGACCCGACAGCTCCCTGTTTATCCGCTGCTACCCAAGGGTAGGGGTGGGCACGACTCCTATCGCTGGTTTTCACCGCTTACCCTCAAGTCAAATCTTTTATGGTGAATGCTAAGCAGGATGGTAACGAGTACCAGTTTTCAAGTCTTTGGTCTGACCCAGCCTAGATTTGAACCCACAACCTTGCAAACAGAAGATGAGTACTACACCATTGTCACTGTTATTTATGTATGGTCCTTATTTTTACTACATTATTAGATTTATATTTAGATTAATTTTTTCTTGCAGTAAAAAGATAATCCTGTAGAAGCATAGCATTTAGCTGATAGATATTGCAATGCGCTATGCCCCTAACATAAAATATACACATTATTATCTATTCTTATTAAATTTAGCTTATAAAATTTATATCATGGATTCCAATGGGACAGAGGATGTGCCAAATTCATGTGGCATCAAAAAGATTGTTGATTGTAAGATCATGAACGGACAGCAAATGTATCAAGTAAAATGGATGCCAACATGGGAACCAGCTGAAAATTTAGCAACTTGTCAACATTTAGTTGATGATTTCTGGTCACATGTAAACAAAGTTAAAACTCATGAAGAGAAAGCTATACAACATAAAAAGAGAATTAAGTTAGAACCAAACTTTAGTAATATAAATTTTCCACATCTTCCTGCTGACAACAAAGCTGAAGTACATCAGCTCATTGCAAGAACAAATGAAACAACAGTGGGTCTCAATCCCATCCAAACACCGAGTAATATGTTTAATGTTCAGCAATTGAATAACAACGGAACTCTGCAAATGCATAAGGAACAAAAACATTCTGTTAAAACTGAAAAATTCGAGCACCCTAATAAAGTCGACGCGTTAAAGGGTGATTCTGCTGCAAACAGTAAAATTGCTGCATCTGGTTTAAGGTATATTGAGAGTTTTGATAATCCTTATGTCAAAATAGTCGTTGTATGTAAAATCTGTAACAAAGAACAGTCATTGAAAATAGCAGGTAGCTGGAAGCAACATTATTTTACTCACACTGATCAAAAACCTCATACTTGCCCACACTGTTCCAAAGGCTTTCTTCGTCCCGTTTTGTTACGTAATCATATCAAATCGAAACATCCTGAAATGGCAGCCCCACCTGCCCCTTCGAATCATGAACAACAAATGTATTTTAAACAAGAGGGATTTTAAGAAAAGAGTTGCAAATATTTTTAGATAGAGTTTTTAGTTGCAATTTGTTTTTTACATTGTATATATATTATTATGGTAATAGTCTATTGAGGAAAGTATTTATTTTTTTGGAATACATTCTCTTAAATGGGGTTTATTTATCTGGTATGTAATGCTCTTCTTTTAAACTTTACCGTGGTTCTTTTTGCTAGCGTTTTTTTTGTTGGAATTGTTCTTTTGAGTATCTTCTATTTAACTCGACTTGTTTTTTTTATGCTTATGACTTTTCTTGAAATTTTATGGGTAAAGTTAGCTGTGTTTTGAGTGGCAGCAGGATCAACCCATAAAAATTAAAATAGATGCAATCAGCTTGTTTTCTTTCTTTCTTTGTAAAGTAGTTGTTACTAGAAACACTACATTCACTTTTTGAAAAGAAAAATGTCATTTCTCAATACTTGTTGCCATGAAAAGCCAAAATTCATTAATTCTTTGCATAATTGTGCATAATTTATGAAGTCATCATATTTTATTTGAAATGTCTGAAAGAGTTTACATGAGGTTATAGATTTTCTTATCTTTGGTATCATTTTTCATTAGTTCAGGGAATAAATGAAGTAACTCTTGTCCAAACATATTGTTAAAACAATTTTTCCATCAAAACTTATTAAAGAAGCCCCCCTCCCCCTGCATCTTTACTAAACCAAAAAAAACACATCTCAAGTAGGGTTAAAAGTTTTATTAATAACATGCAATAAGTCCATGGTAAATATAAGGTCGAATTTTGATATATACCAGATTCTCTGGTGTAACATCATATGTTCCACAGACGTATCACCCCCATGTCAATAATAAAAAAGATTTTATCAGTTACTAAACTCTATCAGATCTTTTGATAGTAGTGTTGACAGGGTCAGTATTTCAGGGTTTCTAAATTTTATTTATGCGAGGCAAATTAGATGTACAAAAGAAGAACTTTCAATCTAAAAAGTCCCTAAGAGAAAAAATAAGCAGTACTATTGATTTCTTTTATCATTTTTGGGTTGTCAGGATGAAAATAAGACATGGTAGAAAAATTAAGCTGAAGTTAAAATCATGTTTGTTTACAGCATCATTGGAAGTTTTAAATTCCTAGCTAATTTGTTTATCATTTTGTTTTTTATCATACAAGTGCCTCAAATTACTTATACAGCTTGAATTTGGACTAAATTATATATTTTGTTAGTTAATGCATGGTCAGCTTTAGATAAGGCCCAATATGTCATCGACAGATTTCTGGAATATGGGGTTGGAGAAAAGCCCTAATCTCGACACTTTAGACACTTTAATCTTTTGTAAACATTTGAGTTAATAAAAAAGAAATCTATCAAAAAAATTTTGTGAAAATGATACTTAAATTATTTTTTTAAGGTTAAAACATGCAGAAAAATTTTATTTTTTGCACAATTTTCTCATAAAATGTATCTTGCTACAAAATGGCAATTCTTTATCATTTTTTTTTCTTCTGTTCTTCTGTTAACTGAGGGATTAAGGGCCTTAGTAAAGATTTTAGATTGGTCTGATTTTTCATCACAATTTTTTCAAGTCAGTAATTAATGGCTACTCAAAATTAATACATCCTATTAATTTTACAATTAAATTATCATTTAGGTATGAATGATGTAAAATAGCATAATTGTCAAGTAAAAAAGATGTATTGTAATTCTAGTTGACAAGATATATTACCTGTAGATATATAAATATAAAAGGCTAAACATAATGTAATTATCATTAAGAAGCAATAAAGATTATTAATATATTTATTTTGCAAAGATTATATTTCAAGTGTAAAGATAGCCTAGAGATCAAAAACTTGGTTTTCCTAAATAACTAGTTATTTCAATAAAAATTTGTCAGAGGTAAGTAGTCCATAGTCACTGCATTCTACTAAAAGTAGAGCTTGAAAAAAATAAAATCGACTAATCTACTGGTGGTCAAAGAAAATTTGGAAAAATCTCATTATTGCCACCAAATATCATTCATTTAGAATAAAAACCAGTTTACTATCACTAAAATGTTCTGAAAGTTAAGGGTTCTACAGATTGCTAGAACTTGAGTTGTGAGAATCTAGTTGTTGGCCTTATCTTAAGCTGGCCATGGTTTATGTAAGCAGAAAAAACTAGAACTTTTAATGATCTATGTTTACAAAACTTCAAATTTGTATATTAAATGCATCAAAACTTAAAATATTTTTTGCCATTCTTCGGTTTCGGATGACGTCATATGTCAGCCATAATGGTGCACCATGGATGGAAACTATTGTACTGTTTGAGTAGTTTTGTGAAGATAACGTAAGACATGGTATTGTAGAAGAAATGTTTTGGTTTTAGCATTTTTTTTTTTAATTAACTGATTTGATATACTCTTAGTTCCTTTCGTGTACCGTCACGGTAGCACCATTGCATATGGTGTCAATATCTGAAACCAAAGAATAGATGATTCCTTTTCAATCTGTAAAGACATTGAATCCAACCAAGAGTTTCCTCGTTGTAATGAAAATTTGCTGTTTGGGCAATAGCTTGTTTTAAGTTAAGTTCGTTTGTTTTATTGCTGTTTTTGTGTTGATTTCTGTCTTGAAGTTTTTCTTATTTAACGAAATAACGAAAACTAATAGCTGAAATTGTTTTTTGCGAAAAAGTTATTTTTGTAAATTCTTTTCCATTAGTTCTTGTGTTTTACAAAAATTTACAATCCTTTCTGCAGCCAAAATCCTAATCCTGCTATATATTGTTGCTAGAGCTCTTGAGGGCTGCAATGCTTCTGTTGTTTTCAAATAATTTAGAATCACATCTTTATTGTACTTATGATTTTAATCTAGATCCTTGGTCTTAATTGTTATCTTTTATTTGTTTTTAATATGATTATGATAAATTTGTTTCTGAATAATGAAATATTAGTTTCATGACCTCCTTATGGCCCTCATTTTGTAAAGACAATGTATTGACACAAGGCTTAATGAAATATATGTTAAAGTCACAAAGAAAGGTGTGAAAATTGTAGCAATAACTTTCTGTGATAAAATGACTGCATGCATTAGTGACACCCTGACATTGATTGTAGCTAGTTTTAATTCTTAATTTTCCCTGTGTATAGATGACATACTTTATCAATGAATCATTTTGAACTCAATCAATATAAATCAATTTCAATTTTTTTGAGTCAATAAATTATGCATATATATGGACTTTTAAGGCTTTTGGCTATGGTGTTATCTTCAAGAGGGCTTGCAATGTTTGAAACTGAGACATTATTTTTTTAATTTCTTATTAAGTTTTAGATTTAGATTTTACTGCATTATGTGTTGCTCTATAAACAAAATGTGGCAATGTTAGTTGTATTCAAGACTTTAAGAGCTTAACACGAAGTTGTAATGATTCTTATTTCATTTACATTTAAGAAAAACAAAAAGTGAAAAAGATGAATGATACTACAAATGGATATCAGCAAGGTTCATGTGGTATCAAGAAGATTATTGATTGTAAAGTCACAGATAGTGGACAGCAGATGTACAAAGTGAAATGGGAACCCACATGGGAACCAGCTGAAAATCTAGCAAATTGCCAACATCTTGTGGATGAGTTTTGGTCGTATGTAAACAAAGTTAAAACTAATGAAGAAAAAGCAACTCTACATTATAAAAAAATAAAATTAGAAAACATTGAACTAGTTAATGGTATTAACAATTTAGACAAGTTTCAATTGGCAAATGATAGTAAAGCTAGCATTCAACATCTCATGGCACGAACAAATTCAACATCAGTTGGCACGAACAATCTCACGCCACCTAGTGCTTTGAATTGCCAACAAACAAATAAAACTAATGGTTTTCAGAACTTTGACCATAAACCAACAAATCATATATCTGAAACAAATATGAAAATAAAAAATAACAATGCTGTTTCTCCTTTTAGATCTGAATCATTAAGTCCATCGAGCAAGACTCTGACCAATTCAAGTTTAAAGTATTTAGAAAACTTCGATAATCCTTACGTTAAAGTTGCGGCTGTGTGTAAAATATGTAATAAGGAACAGTCATTTAAAGTCGTCAGTAACTGGAAACGTCATTACTTGACTCATAGCGATGAGAAACCACACAAGTGTCCACACTGCGACAGAGCATTTGTTCAATCAGATAAACTGCGTAACCATTTGAAATCAAAACATGGTATTGGGATGGAAGAACCAAGTAGCATGGTGCCAAGTAGTATGGTATTTTGAAACCTGATGGCATATACATAAAAATATAGGGATTGTCTACAAATTATCTGTAAATTTCACATTCGTTTGGTTGAAAATTATATCATGAAGATTCTGATTGGTTTATTTCAAAATGTTATTTAAAATGTTTTTCAAAATGTAGAAATGATAAGATTGCTAATCAAACCTTTTATGACAAAATTCTGTCAATCAAATAGAAGGTTTACATTCAATTTGTAGGCCATTCCTTATTTGGAATCATGAATACATTTTAACCTTTATTTCTGATATATGGTCTAAATTGATGGAATCTATGCATTCTCAGCTATGTTCTTCTAGATTTGATTTGATGTAAAATGTTTTCATGGCATTTTTTGTTGATTTATAGATTGTGATATAATCATTGTATTCTTTGTTTGTTTTGCTAGTTTATGGGTATTTATGTTTTTTTAAATGTACAGAAAAGTTTGTAAGATATTTTTTATTTGATTTTTAGTAGCATTTGTTTGTCTATTTAATGACTTTTTGCCCCTCCTCTTATACTTTAAGTATTTTATAAGATATGACAATTTTTCTAGTAAATTAAAAAACATGCCTTTTTAAAATTTTCAACTAGTTTCCACTCCAGTTCTTTTATATGGTAGTAATGATCACTTAGATTCTATTTGCCCTTAAATAGTTTTCTGATGGAAAAAGTTATGAAAGCTTTTACAACCTAAACATTAGTGTGGATTTCTCAAATACATGTGATAATATAAAGACATAGATTGATTAATGATGTAGAATAAGTGTCTTAAAAAAAAAATTTCTCTCATAAAAATATTGTCAATAACTATTGTTATCCTTCTTTTAAGCACATCTTGTTATGAGCATAAAATGATTTCCTGTACTTTCAGTGTCATTTCTTACTACAACACTTTTTCTTTTACATTTTATTTCTAGTAAAATTAATCATGAACCAATTTATCACTCAAGTAAAAGAAGAAGAATCAAATTCATGTGGCATCAAAAAGATTATTGATTGTAAATTAATGAATGGACAACAAATGTATAAAGTCAAGTGGGAACCAACTTGGGAGCCTGCTCAAAATTTAGAAACCTGTCAGCATTTAATCAATGAATTTTGGTCTCATGTAAATAAAGTAAAAGTAAATGAACATGTGGCAGAAAAGTACTGTAAAAAGATACGTTTAGAGACTAACGGTGCTATTATGAATAATAACAATATACATAGATTATCAGAAGATAGTAAAGAGGACATACAGAGACTTATTTCACAAACAAACAATACACCTACAGGTACAAATTCTCTTGTTTCACCAAGTAATATGCTCATGTCATTTGAAGAACAGATGAAACAGAAAGAATTTCACGATCAAAAGCAGGATATAAAAAAAGTTGGGAAGCTAGGATCTGATTTAACATCTAGTCCAAATAAAATGGGTATGTCTAGTTTAAAGTATTTAGAAAATTTCGACAATCCTTATGTTAAAGCTATTGTTGTCTGTAAAATATGTAATAAAGAACAATCATTGAAATTTGTTAGTAATTGGAGACCTCATTTCTTGACACATAGCGATCAGAAACCGCATCAATGTCCTCATTGTCCCAAGGGATTTCTACGTCCTGATAGATTACGTAATCATATTTCACAAAAACATGGTGGTGATGGGAATAATGCTAGCGGAGGAGGCAGAGGAAATGTTAATAATGGTGGTAATGGTGGTAATAGTTTCCCACAATCAATAGCAGCTCCAAACATGCCTAACATGTCTTTTTTTAAGCAAGAAGAAAGTTTTTGATATTGTTCAGTGTTATTGTATATTATCATATTGGACTGTATCTATATTTTAATTACATTTAAGACACAAAAAGGAACGAAATTTACGGAGAATAATGAAGATTAATGGAGTGAAATGTTGGGAAAAGTGCAAGCATTCTTTCTCCATCTAATCTCCCCCCCCTAATCTTTCTCCCTCAAATCCTTTTGTGCCTTACTCTAGGTATTTGAGACAGTTTTTTTGACATTAATATTTAACAATTGCAAAACTTTCAATATTCCCAGCAAACGATTGCAGTTCTCCCAGTTGTCATAAATTCATAAAATCGCTTAAAAAAGGTTTTTAAATTTTTCATAATTAGTCATAAAATTTGACAATTCATCATAATGTTTTTCCTAGTTCTTCAATGTTATACATGTATTTCTCCAGCCATGGTGAATAATGTAAATCCATTTGATGACATTTCAGATTTCTAATTTTCAA
>JAUKPT010004321.1:0-11218 GCA_032273505.1 Nanomia bijuga
CTCGCTTCGCTCGGGTATCAAGCATACATGAAATTAGAATATTTCAGATATATTTTTTTTCAAGAATCCCATGCCTGTAGTACCACCTAGCGATCAATATCAGTTATTCAAAAGCGGGGGTGGGGAAAGACACAGCATCCTTGGCCAGAATATTGACCAGTGGGTTCAGGATCGATTATTATTTGGACTCTCTTCTGATTGGCTAGTTCAGCATTCAGCATTTGGATCTGTTCGTTGAATTAATCATGATTCGTGTTTTTTTCTCTATAGGGATGTAACCGACGAGTTTCTGGTTCGAAGTACCAGAAGAGATCTACTTGTTTTATGGCGGGTATGTAATGCTCTAGTTCATTGAGTGAAACTGGGGATAAGGGTATCAAAAGGGGTATTCCAGGGTTCAGACGGGTCAGGGAAAACCTGGAAAACCTGGAAAACCTGGAAAAACTGGAAATTAGATATTATTTTGAAAGTCAGGGAAAAAGTCAGGGAAAATGAGAAAAATGGGGAAAAGTCACGGAAAAGGTCAGGGAAAATTGGTCAATATTTTTTTCAGTATCAATATGAATCATTATGTTCTTCTCTAAATTATATTTTTCATTTGTTATAATTTTGTTTTGAAATATTCGTATTTGTGTTTGTGTTTGATATGTGAGCATCATAGACTTGACCGAATCACCTATTTCCTGAAAACTTTAGCCGTTAAATTAGTTAATAAACGATTTAGTCACGGAAAATCATATGTATTTCACAGTCTATTTTCCTGGAAAAAGGTATGTTTTCAGCAAAAAAAAGTCAGGGAAAGTCGGGGAAAATAAAAATAAAATTCTGTCTTAACCCTGTATTTATCGTAAAAATGAATCTGGTCTTCTTTTTATCGTTTTTGTCGACTCAAGTTTCTCAAATTCTGTTTTTATCTGAAAACCCATCATTAGTTATCCCATTCAATGGAGCACTTAATGTGTTTCTGGTATGCGTTAATCTCAAAATGATTCTTCATAAACCAATCAGAATCTTGATGATGTAATCTTCAACCAATCAATCGGCTGAATTAGCCAATTTCATGACCGTTATTCACGTTTACTTGATTGGTAATTTTTTGGATTTTTCTTCACCAATGTTGTTATAAATTATATATTATAAAATTTATTCAAATGTGTCGTCTCTTTAAAATCATTAATTATTTTTAGGAATATAATTCGTTAGATGAAAAACGAAAAGAAATGTCAGCCAAAATAAAGGAACTCAAAATGAATCCACCAAGGTAAAGCGACTTCGTTCGTTAATAGGATGATGTTATCTCCATTAAACTGCTACCATCTGATTTACCTTCAATTTTGTTAGTATTACGTCATAGATGGTAGTACCAGTACAATCTCTTGTAACAGGTTCATGAAAAATCATTCCCTTCAGGGGGTGGGGTGGGGGTCCAATTTCTTCTTGTTTCTTCATTTTAAGGACATCGTTTTTTAGTACTAAATGATCAGTATCAAATTTGAAATTTTCGACTATATAGACAACTATTTCTTTTTGGATTTGTACCGTTATTTCAAATCGCTCAAGAATGCCAAATTTGTATTTATCTGAAATCAAGTCCCCCGGAGATCGCATGTCAGCATACCTTAACGGACAAAACTTTAGTCGGATAAAAATATTGGTCGGACATAATTTTAAGTCACTTAATTTAGTCACTTTTGTCCGACTAAGTTTTGTCAGATAAGGTACAAAATATATGTGACACGGTTTAATGGCAAATCCCCCAAACTAAAATATAAACAAGTACTACCAAAATTGATTCCAAAAAGGCTCTTGAATTGATTTCAAGACTAATAGATACCGTTTCAGTTAGTGACAGACAAAAATAACACCAATCTTCACAAAAACTATATTTCTTTTTTTAACAACAACATACATTAGAATAGGGAGGAGTAAAAGTTTGCTTTTATTTAAAATATAAGTGCTCTCCCCCTACTTTACAATCCGATGTTAGCATTTTGTGATCATTCATGAGTTGATTCAGGAAGGGACTGATAGGATGTTAATTCTTAATTTCTATATATTATATAAGTATACTACTTTAATGTCACAAAAAGTCGCGAGAAGAAAATGTCACGAAAGTCGCGCATAGGTTTGCGCGACATTTTATCAGGAAAAGTCGCGGGAACTTAATGTCGCGCATTTTGTAAAACTTGACAAATAAATCATGGTGATAAAGCTGGAGTAGAGCAACAGTAGATATCCTAGTCGCGCCAGGAAGAAAAGTCGCGGGAAGAAAATGTCGCGAAAGTCGCGCAAATATTCCCACTAGGTATGACAATGAAATTTTTACAGAATTTGTACAACAAAACGATCTACTTATACTGCATTTTTCAAACTATTTACTTTATCATTAGACGAATTATAAGGCTTTAAAGAAAAGTCCCTATTTCCCCTGGTGTTGGACCAATTTTCCTAGATATTTGTGTGCAATCCCTAACCGGGACTGAGATTATTTGTGCAAAATTTCAAGTTCATATCTTCCCTATTTCTCGAGATATTTAACCTTCGTAGGTAACATATCGGGCCTTGTATTCAGCTGGCCATGGTACCCTGCTTTTTTCTAATAAGAATATACTCTATAAGAATATCCAAGATGAAATTTGACAAAAAGTTGAGAATATGCTAAGAAAATCGTCATCTTGAACTTTCCTTAAGAATAATATTTATCTTGAAGCTTTATGTCAAGCTAAGCATATTCACACCGTTAAAATGAAAGAAATGATAAAACAAAGCAGACTATTAAATGCATAGATTACTATCCATTGTGGAATACGTTATAACGTTATAAAGAAAGAAGTGATAAAACAAAGCAGGCTATTTTATGTACACAAAACCTTGTAAATGGCTAAAAATTGAATTAACAAAGATTTAGGACATAAATTCTGATATCCATCCTCTTATACATGTGTATCTAAGAATATGCTAAGAATATGCCAGGATGAATCGGGCCAAAAAGTTAGGAATAATCATCTTGAACCCAAAAAACACTATTCCTTTAAAAAAGCGTGTATTTCTTTCAGGGCGTTTTTATATTATCAAAACATGCAATTAAAACCATTTTTCGGAAAAATCAATAAGATATTCGTGGAATTATGTATGAGATACTTTTAATTCTACACAAAATAAGGTGAAAACTTGCAAAATAATAACAAGTACGAATAATGAATTTAATAGAGTACATCTTTAGTTACAATTTCGCCAATTTTGATAAAAATTGAAGAATTCAATCAGCAGTTAAACCAAAAAGTAATTAAAAATGGAGAGAGTCAAAACCGGCCTCAAGTTTTTAGGGTTGGGACAAAGTTGGGACAGAGTTGGCAAAAATAAATACGTTAATCATTTTTTTTATTTTCATCAAAACTGAGTACTTCGCTTCCTGCAAAGTATTAGTACACTAGTACTCGATTTAATAAAAATAAACAAAATGCTTCTCGTATTTATTTTCGTTCTCAAATTATTGACCCGAAGCAATATTTTCAGTATAAAAGAGAAATGTTTTCTCACCTGTAAACTGGTTCAGAACAATGCAATGAATTCCACGTTCTCTATCTGTCTCGTTTTGAAAGCGAGGGCTGACGTCGAGTGCAATATCACTGTTGAGGAGAACATACACTCGATTCTTACTCGAATATGCCTCGACTTTCAATGTCTTCTGTTTAACAATGTTCCTTTCTGTGCTAACGGCGTCAATTTTTTGCGCAGTTGTATCAATTATGGTCGAAGTCTTAATTTTTGTAGTTGTATAAATTTTTGTCTCTTCTGTTATAACAATGGGGGTTTCTGTTAGTGGTATTGCTAAACGTTCTAAAGCTCGCGCGACTTCTTTTTTTTCTATTGTCTCTCTTATTTTTTTGTTATTTGTATCGCTTGGTTCATCACCTCTCTTCCCGAGTTCAAAACCAGGCTCATGTAAGACCTTTGTTATTTCGATTTTTGACTCGCTTCTTTCTACCAGGTTCTTCTGGTTGACTTCTACATATGTTGCCTCGCTTACCCACTTGCTGGGGTAGAGTTTAATTGAGTCATCTTTCAAGAGGACAGTGAGAAGGTAAGCGCAGAACAGCATGTATAGCACCATTGTGATGACGACGAAGAGTTTGAACAAGCGAGTCCCACCTTTCGACCATATCTGTTTGATTGTTCTGTATAAATTGCCTAAATCTGCACAGAAGTCCTCGTTGACTCGTGTGCCTGCCATTTTGAGTGTTTAATTTATGAAATATTATAGTGCTAGATGTGATTTACAACCTTATTCAATTTGAATATCAAACGATCACATTATCACAAGTGGAACTCCGAAATGGATCGAAACTAACCAAAATTTAACTATTATTATCATTTGCCTCTCGGTATAATGAATCTCCGAAGTAGATTAAGTCTAGCGAAAATGTATTCAAATTGTAACCATTAAATATTCAGATATTTAGAAATGGGTCGTCTTCCTTAAATACTGCATCAAACGAATCAGTTTACTTTCATACAGCTACTAACGAGCAGTGGTAACCGGGCTAACCAGAAATAACAAACAGACTCTTGTAAAACAAAGTCTTTAATCTTGTACCAAGAAGATTCCAAATTTCCTAGAAGTAGCCAAAAACAAACAAACAGACTCTTACAAGAACGAATGATTCTTTGATTCTTTATCTTTCAGATCTCAAGAAGGGAACAGCACATTTCTTTTAATTCTATCTGCCGAATGATTTAGTTGGTTCTATATTGTTGCAAAACTCTTCAATTCGAATCGGATGTAACCGATAGATTAACTACTTGTGTGTCGAAGACCATATCAAAAGAACATTCACAGAAGAACGGTCACAATCTCGCAGTTGCTTCTTTTCTTTGTTTTGCAGATCTTTTCTACTAGCCAAATTCCGATCACCATGTATAATTTGCAATGAATTTATGACTTAGAGAAAATTCTACCAACGCGGCGAACTCCAAATTGGAACTGCAAAGTGGCTCAAAACTAGCCAACATTTATTCAAGTTGTAACGTAGACTTCTTTTGTCGGTTAAATATAATTAGTTTTTTGGAAAATTCTGCATTAAATTTATGCGACGATATTCGTGCGGACAAATCTGCAGATCAACTAACTGCTCATATTATGATGGTAATCTGGTTACTCTCTATCCAACATACTCTGTGGTTTATTATTCACCCGTAACTACAATTCTAGAGCAACTACACGCATTATTTCAAAACTCTTCCCTTTTATCAATCATCCTCATCAATATGTTCTGTTCTGCACTTGTTCTCGCTGTTCCCTATGAAAATTGATTCGTGGCTTGAAAACGAATCTTATATTCTGGGCATGCGCAAGGCCTACGATATCTAGTGATACGTTAAACCAATCCTCTTTCATTCCGTGTAAACAATTACATCCTTAATTAAACGTTATAATTACATTCAGAAAAACAAATAGCTCTCTAATTTCATAGGTTTTTTTTTAAGATATTTGGCGACAACTCCTAAGGTAGCGCAACGAACCTTTTAAAATTCTTTTTCTCGGCCTCCCTTCAATTTTAAAACAACTCATTGTTAAGAAACGTTATACTGATTTTGCTGTCTGTTTGGTTAGAAGTTACAGCATCAAGAAGCTAATTGGTTCAATTTTAGAGTGTCGAAATTTAATATTTTCTTAAAATTAAAAATGATAAAAACGCTTTAACATGAACCAATAATTATCTTGATGATGTAAATTCTAACCAATCATAAGAAATAATTCGCCATAATTTGGCGACGGTACCTAAGAGATTGTTAAGAGATTAAGTTTAGCCATTTTTGTAAACGTTTCTCTTGGCATCGAAATGCAATTGTTTGAAACACTGCTTAAATATCCATGGTAACATATGCAATCAATTTGGAAGGTGCTCAACTTTAATAATGGCGTGATAAGACGAGCAGTGAAATTGAATAGACTTCAGTGCTTTGACTACTTAAGACTATTGATTGGTTTAATATTAGATCATCAAGATTTGGTTAATTTGAAAATAATATCATCATTTTACAATTAAAGGAAACATCAAATTGTGACATTTCTTAAATTTTCAACCAATCAATAGTCTTAGACAAACTTTTTGAGATGATCCCTTAGACTGCTTGACGAATACATTTGGCTTTAAAAATTGAACTATTTTGAGCGCGATCGCGATTGCTTTAAACAAGTAGATATTAGTCAATGTTAATGTCAATGGTCCTGAATCTTTTTTATTTTCTTCCAGGTTTTTCACATAGAATAAGGATTTGTTGTTTCGATCGGATAACAACAGGTTTAGAAAGAAATTAACCAACACAAACTCAACTCGATCGTGCAAGCCCTGTGCGTGATCGTGCAATCGATCTTACAATAGGGTACCGTGCTCGACCTTTTTTAGATTTTTCTCGCAAAGGGAATGGTCGAGCGGACGAAGGACTGATCATAGGTTTAAGAAGAGTAGAGAGTTTATAGGCAAATTAAAAAACGACAAGGTAAGGTAAGGTATGCACTTTTCAATAGGATGGTCATGCATAGCATAGCTAATCTACGAGCTAAAGCCAGGGGCTATGGGTGATGGTGGAATAGGATGGTCCATGTTTTAAAGGGAAGCTTAACGTTGCCCATAGTTGCGATAACGAGAATCATTTTTATATGCAGTATCGTAAGGTGGAGTAAAAAAGATAATTGGGGTAAAAAAGGACTAGCACGGAAAAGGTATAAATAAACTTTGTTTTATAAAGTCTTAATAAAGTTAGCCCCGTATGTTTCCTTTCAAAATACATTCAGTTTATCTCACTTTTTTTAAATTTATCGGAGTGAGAACAAGGGAAAGAGAAAATCTCAAAAACCTCCAAAAAAGATTTCAGGACTGAATTTAGGAATTTTACAAATACAAAAAAACTAGAAGATATATGGAAATCTAAATCCTACCATCTAAAAGTATATAGATTTGAGTGCATCAATCAAAAAAAAAAAAGAAAAGAACATTTTTACATTAATGTAGAGGGACGTTCTTTTTTACCCTAACTTCTTTTCAATTTTTGGGGTAAAAAAGAACTAGTATATTTACTGTAAATGAATCTCAAAACTGTATACGGGGTAAAAATGAACTATACTTGGGGTAAAAAAGAAACTACGAATTAGACTAGTTCTTTTTTTCTTATGGGTTGTTCTTTTTTACCCCATTTGCTGGGGGAGCACAAATGTTGACATCACCAATATAATTTGTTTTTGTTAAAACTTTTTATTTTGTTTTTTTTTAAATAATTTATTGATGATATTTTCAACAGAAAAAAGAATTGTCAGAAAGACACCTTGCTAGACAAGCTGAATTCTTACCATCCTAAAATCAAATTTACTGTTGACAGAAAACTGGAAAAATTCATTGATACTAAAATAAATTTGGTCAATGGAAGCTATGAAACAAGCGTTAATCGAAATAAAAAATTGGTCGTCTAACGTTCCAAAGAAAATCAAAAGGAACATTATAAAGAGTGAACTTTACAGAGCTAAGGAAATTAGGTCAAACTTTAATGTTGAAATTACGAACTATCAAAGAAAAATATCACAAGGCTGGTTATCGCTACGGTATTTCAATAGTGTACTTGTTGGTTTTAAAACATTTTCTTGATCCCATTATCATCAAGAAAGTTTGCGCACATGTCTTGGGGCTAAGAAAAATCTTATTTTTTTGTAACGACCATTTTTTTGGTCAGAAAGTGACCCATTTTCTAGCCTACTCAGTCGAATGAAGGAGAGGAAATATGAGTTAAATTTTTTTTAGTTCATAACATTTACTAAAAAATGGCTAATTCAGTTTTTCTTGCAGCTTCATTAATATTCCGTAGGTTCTTTCGTTTCTGCACGAAAATTAAAAAATTTACCTAAATATACCCCCTCGCTCCCTTTGCCGTGATTGGGAATAATGACCGCATCTAAAATACAATCTGATAGGTCTAATTTCATTCTCGGGCGATTTTATGAGGATAACATTACACTGAACTTTGTTTTGAAATTAAAATTCATTACAAGATCAGAAATTAAAATGTAAACAAAAAAGTTGCAGTACGAAGCGGTGGAAATATATCAATTCCAAATGTAAAATACTGTAAAAAGAAGTAACTTGATACTTTTTTTAATGTTTCACGACTTTGCTTACACTCATAAAGTAGACGGAAAAGTGATGGTAAATTTGTAAGTTTGACACTTGAAATCTGTCGCTCTTATAATTATTCTCCCGGAGAATAAATTAACTATCATTCGGTATACTGAGTCATTTCATTGGCGGCTTGTCATTGTTTACAAAAAAGAAAACATTCCATTGTTTGCATAATTATTACTCTTGGCAGTAATTAAAAAAAACACGTGTTGTTTTGGTCACATTCGATCAAAATCATCACAAGAAAACATTGCATAGCAAATCGAATAAAAAAAAGTGATGATTTCCTCAAGTTTAGTTTTTTTAATCACCTTTCGTTAATAAAAAACAGTCTTTAATCATTTTCTTAATAGAAACTTGCCTGAAATGAGTTAAAAAAATGTTCTAAAATATGAGGATGGTTTCTATATAATCTTAAAACATATTTTTTGGGAAAGCATAATCAAGAATGAATTAAAACTTGTTTTCGTTCATGTTATAATTATCATTTGTAGCATTTTGATTTGGTACGAGTGTGTAGCGTCTAAGCTCGGTTAGACCCCTCGTCTTCTTGGAAATATTTTCTCGTTACACTCGAAAATTATTTCCTCGCAGACTCCGGGATCTAACCTATACATAGGTTATTGGAGTTTAGTATTGGATTGATAGTACTCAATAAAGCCCTTCTATGGATTATGAACCTCGGACATTCTAACAGAAAATGAGATGTAGTTTCAGAATCAGATAAACAATCACAGAGGTCATTGACTGAGTCTGTAAAATTGTGATGTTTTTTGTGGGATTTGAGGTGACTCAAACCAGTTCTCAGCTGGTATAACCATTTAATACCTTTTGGGTCGTGTATGTTGAAAGTCCTTTTTTGCTGGTCTAATCAGTTTCAAGATAGAAAATATGAAAGTAGATAGATTTGGAGAGTTCTTGATACTTGTATCCAAATTATTCCATAAGCTTGTCACATCAGGATAAAAAGAGTTTTTATATTTGTTAGTTCTGACTTTCTTGAATGATAGAGTCCTCAGGTTTGAAACCCTTTTTCTTAAATTTTTGATACAGATTTTTTTGTTTCTGGCAGAGGCTTCTGATTTTTTGTTGAACCATTTGAGATAAAGTTTGAGAGAATATTGAGAAGATGTTCATTGAAAAAGTTGACTTGATCGGATGGGTTTTTAGACGATGAAGCTCTTGTTCCCAATTGAAGTTATTAATAGCTTGCTGAATTAAGTCAGGACGGGCACGATCAAAGTGCCAAACTTTCCTGTGAACGCTTGGAGCATAAGGAATGCTGATATTGAGGTTGCAAAAAGTAATTTGATGCTTTTCAGTTGGGTCCAAGGAAAGTCTCGCACCGTAATTGGTCACTATATTAGGTTGATCAGTTAATATGATTAATGATTAATTGAATTAGATTTAGTGAATTAAAAAGTTCATCCAATTGGGTGCCTTCAGAATTGGAGTCGCGTTCAGGGTACCAAGACAAAGAATTCCCATTAAAGTCGCCAGTAAAAAAACATGAATAGGGGTTTTCATCTTTAATATTTAATTAAATATCTTTGAATTTAGTGAATTTAAGTGAGTTTGATTTAAAAGACGAATTCCTATACAATACTGTGAAAAATATATTTTTATTGCCAAATCTTAACTCAGTGACCAAGCATTCATCAAAAGACAGGTCTTAATTCTAAATAAAGACTTTCACGATAAAAAAGGCCAATACCACCGTTCAAAGATCCACCAGGATTGTTAGCAGGAACATACTTGTACCAGGGTAGAAGGTTGTCATCTATCGAGATTGAATCATTGAGACTTGTTTCGCACAGGGATATTATATCATAATCAAAGCATGCTGTGCGAGCTTCAAGAAGGGTGAAACGATACAAATTGTATTTGCTTAATGTGTTTAAATTCCAGTTACAAAAAGAAAAGGAACCAGATTTGTAATCAGATCTCTGACCTATCACTGGGCCAGGATTAGGATGGATATCTGAACTTAGTAAGAGTAGGAGTAAGAAGTACCATGTTAGGACAAGATACGTAAGGGTAAGATATTTAAGTAAAAGAAAACATGAGCAATAATAGCACAAAATTGGATCAAGAGAATACATAATGTGAGCAGTTTTATAATGGTAGATTCATAGGTGATGATTTCTAGAGTTAATAAGAAATAGGGGAAAATGTAAAGATGAGAGTAAAAGTTGCAGTTGAAAAGTAAAGCAAGAAATAAATACTAAGGTAAGGTATGGCATGTATAGGACTTTGTCTTAAACTACTTAAGTCGATATTAAAAGGAATAAATCGAAAGCTTAAAGAGGCATGAATAAGTAAAAAGTTAAAGCAGATAATTGTAAATGGTGTCAATAAGCATAAACCAAACAGTGTAATTACGTCATAATTCAAAACAATTGGGGGTTGATTAGTATCACCATGCAATCGTGAGGGTAAATAAGATACCACATAGAAAAAAAGTTGATAACATCTACATTAATGAGAATGCAGAGAATTATCAACAACATGATCGATGGCATTTGGATCGTTCAGGGGGTCATTATGGGATGGTCACCAATTTGAACAAAATAAAATAAAATGAGAAAGAATCAAAAATATAAACACGAAAGGAGTCAGGTACCAACTCAAAGGTTTGTATAACAGTACTTAGACAGGCACCTAAGGTTTCCCCCTGGCATCACCGCGTGTCAAAGTTTTTTCGATGGTTTCTGAGAAAGCTAAAAGTAAGATATGAGAAATGCCCTGTTGCCAAGAAAATTTTTCAAAAATGGCGGATTTTTTATCTCCTAAACTACTGATCGTGAAGATTTGATTTATATCTTATTTGAACAGAAATATGCATGTTTCTATTGTAGTCTGCAATTAAAAATTTCCTAAGTCCAACAGAAATGGCTAAAATTGGCTATTTTGGCTAAAAATGGCGAAAAATGGAGAGATCCAGCTAATTCCGTTATCTAAAGAACCATGCACAAATGTATCTTGGCGAATAGCTCATCTTAACCAAAAGATGCATGCTTCTATTGTAATCAACAAAGAAAAAAGTC